>JAREIS010000150.1:1512500-1720555 GCA_030060385.1 Muscicapa striata striata | reverse complement strand
ACAGAGTTCAAGCCCTGTAGAGACACGTGAATGACACTCGCCTTCCTCCTGTCTTCCTTGGCAAGAGACACAGAAACAAGAATCCGTCGGGTCATGCAGGTGCTCACATTCATCTCCAGGCTGTTGTTTCCTCCTTCCAGCTACCTGGTGCACGAGGAACTCTGGCTCGTGATGGAATACATGGACGGAGGTTCCTTACACGATGTCATCAGGGAGACCAGGATGGCAGAAGCAGAGATAGCAGTCGTCTGTCGGGAGGTGAGGGACGGCGCTTGTGCTTCCCGTGCCTTGGGTGGGATGGGTGGAAAGGAGAGGATTGATTTCACCTTCCCAGCTTCCTTTCTGCCTTTCTCTTATGACTGCCAGGAGCAAGAGCGTCTGAAGTGCCTGCTAACGTGCAGGCCCTTCTTGTAGTGTGCTTGTGTTTGCCACTCTAAACACTTGCCTGTACTGTGTACTGCATTCTGTGCCAGTAAGAGCAAACGTGCTGATGGCACAATGTCAACCGAGTGGCAAAGGCAAAGAGATGCTCTCAGGACTCTCACAGAGCTCAGCCTCAAAGGAGATCCTTGCACCCAAAGTGGGATTTGCAAAAGTATCCGCTGTCATGTGGTTGGAGAGAGCACAGCCACTGCAGCAGTGCTCCTTCAGTCCGTGTTTGCAGGGCACTGGTCAGAGGAACAATGGCCCTTTCTCTTTCAGAAGTGAATACACCCTCACTTAGAAAGGCACTGCTGTGCTCTTGCCCTTGCCAGCAGCCTCTCCTGCCATGGCTCACCGTTGCCCAGCAAGTCAGTCTTGCAGATGTGCCGCTTCCCTGCTTGTGGGATGAAATGAGATGAGGGACTCCTAGGCTCATGTTTCTTTTTCCTGCCTCAGTGCCTGCAAGGCCTGGATTTCCTTCACTCCAAGCAAGTCATCCACCGAGACATCAAAAGCCACAACATTCTCCTGAGCTTGGATGGATCTGTCAAGTTGGGTGGGTGTTGCTGAACAGGCTCAGCTGTGGTGGGCTGTGGGGTGGGGGTGCCTTTGAGCGACTGCCAGTTCCCCAAGAGTGGCGCCTGTGGCAGTGCAGGCTGCCCTGCTGCAAGGGCAGAGCACAGCCACAAGGTGCAGGGCAGTGTGGCTGGGAAGGAGGCGTCAGGAGGGGCTTTGGCTCGTGTCCGTCCTTTCCCAAGCAAGGCAGTTGTAGTCTTGAGCTTCAGGAGACTGAAAGGCACTGTGTGAAACTGGGGGCTTTTGCTTAGCGGCCAATCTCGTGTTTCATCAGCTGCAGGCCTGAGGAAGGCCAGCATGGCCCCTTTTGCCGCTGGATTGCCCACTGCCTCCTTGGACATTGGTAGAGTGGGGAATTCCTCTGTTTGCTTTCCTAATTCACGCTGGCCTGATCAGAGTGGTTTTTATCTCCTCAGCTGATTTTGGTCTCTCTGCCCAGCTCACGGCTGAGCAGAGCAAATGGAGATCGGCTGTCGAGACTACGTACTGGATGGCGCCAGAAATGTTCACCAGGAAGCCCTATAGCCCCAAGGTGGACATCTGGTCCTTTGGCATCGTGGGCATGGAGATGGTGGAAGGAGCGCCTCCTTACCTGATGGAAACCTCCCGCACGGTGCGCTGCAGCTGCTCTCACATCCTCCTGTCACTCGAACAAAACCTGCCCCCATTCTTCTGCCTGGGAAGCTCGGTAACACCTGAAGCCCATGGCTTCTGGCCATCATAGTCTCTTGTGCTTCTTGCCCTGATTTTTCCCCTTGCCATGTAATTATGAAGAGCCCAAAAAACGGTGGTGGCCTTTCCTTGATGGGCCTTAAGGGAGCAGGGAGCAGCGCTGAGCTGCATAAGTGTACAATGTAGAACTTAAAAAAAGAGTTTATTTCAACATGAACTCTTTCCCTGTCTCTAAAAGCTCACTTATCCTGAATGCATAACTAAGGCAGAAAACTCCAAACAAAATGATATAATTGAATTATTTTGAAGAGCAGTTCTTGTTATTATCTTTTTCTTTTATCTCTTAGATTCTCTGTGACTTAACCTCATTTTTCAACTTTTGATTAGTCTGATTTTTGCCTGACATTACAATGGATTGGACAGAGTGTGCATCAAATACCAGTGTTAACTTCATCTGTACTTTATGTAAGAAAGGATCTTTTTGTAGGAGCTGTACAGAAGCTAGGCAGGAGCTCAGACATAATATCTGCAGTGCCAAAAAGAAGCTCAGTCTTCATATTGCCAAGTCCTTGAGGCAGAAACATTTTCCCAGTTTGTGCCCATCCAAGAGTGGTGGAGGCTTCTTCTGTGCTGGAAGCTATCCTCAAGGAGTATAAGTCCATGTCATAGATTGCCTGAGAGGATGACCTTAATGAATATCTAATAAGCTTAATTTTTTCTTATCTGAACTATGTTTAATGTCATGTACCTGCCCATATGTTATGCACAGAAGCGCAGGAACTGTAGTTTTGTGGTAACATTCTGCAATAGTTTCACTTTATATTCCTGAATCTTCAATTAGTTTCGGTCTTGTCCTGGTGCCTTCATAGCAAAAAAACTTTCCGTATTTTACAGAAAGAGCAAGATAAAGAAACCTGTTAATTTTTCAAAAATGCACAGTCTCTTACTGAATCCCCAAATTAAGTCAAAAGTAATTCTAATTAAAATTAGCTGAGTTACTGAAAATTATGAATTATTTTTGACTGCCTTGTTTTTCATTAACATTTTCCTCAAACTACAAATCGCTGCAACTCATGAAGATTTAGTCAGTTCTCGGTCAGCTCACTTTCTACTTCCTTTAACAGGTAGCCTGGCAATTTGGTCAAGGATGACTGTTGGAAAGAAGCCACAGTTCTCACAACCATGCAAAAAGAACATTGGTCCTTTTGACAAGATTGTATCACAGGACAGAGGACAGCAGCTGAAGACAACAGACAACGATCAACATAGAGTGATGTTTGAAAGGAAAGGATGCAGCAGTGGGTAGCAGTCTCAGAAGAATTTAGGATCTTTAAGCAGATATTTTGCAGATAACACTAAATGAATTATAATGTCCTATATAGTTTATTATGCTTTCCTTTATAGCTTAGCAATCATAAAGCATTTAATTAGGTGTTTGCTACATCATTAGACCTCACGTCAAATGACCAAGTACAGAAATAAAATTTGAGCTTCGTTTTGCACTTCTGACACTAAGTAGAAGTGGTGTCACTACAAAGCATGATCTCTTTGCAATGATTATATGTCCTTCAAAAATAGTTTGAAGGCTCAAAACATTTGCCAGATGCCTTCAGGAGAGTAAAGATAAGTTTTAAAAATGGCCGCACAAAAATTAGCTAATTAAGAGTTAAATATTGTGGTAGTAAAAGGTCAGTTCTGTCTTCAAAAGTTTAATAGCAGTACACCATTTTGAAGAGAAGGGAGTTTTTTGCAGCTCTGTTTTTCGCACTGATTTTACATAAGACTAAGCTTTGTGTTAGTTGTATTTGGTAAAGAGAATATTCAATGCTTTCCTGTATTTTGTCTTTTTTAATGAGCAAATTGTATTTTCAGAAAGCAATCTTTTGCACAAGATCCTGTGTTACAAGATTATCATTTTACCATATTTTAAGGTAAAATTTTTGAAGTCCTTATGTTTTTATTTACTCCTTATTCAGGTTGCCTTCTGAATTACAGAATAGATAGAAAATAGAAGATACCAGGAAAATAGTCCTCTCCAAAGTTTTATTTCTCTTTTTTTTGCAAAGGTATGGAATGGATTCTGCAAAGGCCCTGTCAAGTTCCCAGTATATTAGACATAAGTTAATTTATCATTTTTCCTTCCTCCCATGTTACTTCTTCATGAACTCTCTGGTGCTCCTCAGGCAATGGAAAAGGTGACAGTAAGTTCAGTTTAATAAAGTCTACAGCTCTTCTCCTTGCTTCACACCAAAGAAATTGAAAAACATATGTCTTTCAGACATGTGTCCTGGTTCCATTTTCTGTTCATTGTCCTAGGATCTACAGTGAGCATTTTTGTATGAGTAATTCTCTCTTTTTGTATACTTTTGTTGTTAATATTATTGCTCTTATTATTCATTGTCTTATCTTATTTCTGTTTCCAGTTAATTGTTCTTCTTATCTCAACTCATGATCTTCTCTTTTTGTGCCTGTGAGAGGAGTCAGTTCTCCTCTCTGGCCACCTGTGTTGGTGGGGGAATTGAAGAGGGAGGAGAGGGAGAGAGAGAGTAGCAGTGGTATGGAAAATTTCAGTGGGAGAGTTTAACTGGGGAGTACCATTCCTAAATGATGACACTTTGCAAAGAAAAACATTATTTTAAAAGGTATTTAAACTGTGTTCAAAAATGCCAAGGAAGGTTACGTTTTTTAGAAAGCCCATAGAACAGTAACTGTATAGGATTAACAACATACCAGTCAGACATGAACTATTAAACTGAGCTTTATACTTCCTCTTAACCTGGACTGGGTTCCTTTGTAATTCAAGGTGATTAAAATAATTTTACATTTGCATAAAATTTGTAGAATATCCAACACTGTTTCTTCTTTCTCTTTCTTTGCAATTTTTGAAATACAAAATATTTTAATCTTGGTTATTTGTAAATGATTAAAAAAATAGTATCACCCGACAAGTTGAGTATGAAAAGTCAAGTGTTCAATAAAGTGTTTAACTAATCCAAGAGAAACGAGGCAGGCTGCAATAAAGTTTTCAAATGCCTGCTTCCACAAAAAGGGGAGAAAAACTCTGAGATACTTACTGTCAAAACAGCTGGGGTTTTTTGAAAGATCACTGAAAATTAATGGTCCTGTGTGTGCCATATATACTAATGCCTTTCTTCTCTTGCCCTTATATATGTCTCTGCTATTCCCATGAAATCCATGCACAGTTGATACTTGCCCTTGGATCACTAAACATATAATAAGTAACACTGGGACAGTAGTCAGCAATTTCCCTCAAAGTTTGGATGGTTACATGGAGTTCATGAAGGTGAGCTTTTGGGCAACTTGGACATTTCCTCTCTCTCATGTATTTCAACAACCTAGAAAACAAATGTAGTGCTGGCTGTGAATATGCTCTTCAGGGCTGTCAGGTAGTAATTATAGGAGTCATAGGCGGTCAACTTTATAATTAGCCTCTGGATAATTTGATTTAATCTGCCCAATAATGTCCTTTGCCTTATCCTTTTCTTTCCATCTTTTATGTATGCTACAGTTTGCACACTGCAGGGCTCTTACCTGGTGGTGTAAACATCCCGGCATGTTTACATCGTGCTTGTGCTGCTCTTTCAGTGGTTAGCCCTGTCAAAACCAGTTGTTCACTCATCAAATCACATCTGTCTGCAGCCCCTGCTTCTTCTTTGAGGAATCGTTAAATGCCTTGGTAATGGTAACCTTTGAGGGCTGGGCACACCTGAACATTAAGGAGCTCTTCTATGGTCCAGCTGAATAGCCTTTGCAGATCAATGTGTTCTTAAAATACTCAAAACACCTGAAAATGGCCTGCTGTTTTAAAACAGGAACCTGTTGCTTGAGCTCTGGCCTTTCAGTTGTATAGCCACTAGCACAGTGTTTGAGAACAGAAATATCAGAAATATGTAACTATGGACCATACACATTTGTACTAAATATAAATAGTATCAAGGACTTGAATTCTGAGCTGAAACTCATCCTAATTATTATCTGATCACATGAAAGACATATAAACGCAGACTATCATTTCTCTTTGACCATATGTTCAAGTGCTTCTGTGTAGCACCCTGCCTTGCTTTCATATGCCCATCTCAGTATCTCTGGGTATATATTGGCACTCATATACCATATATGTGGCATTCCCAAATCCTTTGTGCCTTTTCCATCTCCAGCTATAATTCCCCATTGTCTTAAGTCCCTATAAACTGTCTGTTTATAGGTGTATGCTGTGGACATACCACCCACAGCAGCTCCCAGTTAGGTGCTTGGTGGTACAAAGGTTAATTTGGCAATTTCAGCATGGCTGGATCATCTGACCTCACCTCCAAGCAGAATTATCACTGCTGTTCAGTTATAGTCCATGCTGTTCAGTAAGGGTCTCTATTGCATTCATTATGTAAGAATATTTCCCAGCTGAGCAGTTTCCAATAAATTAAGATGTATTGTATAATCATAGCTAAATAATTCTAAGTGTGTACTTTTTTGGGAGGTATTTCATAATGAGTAAAAGAACCTACTAGATGAAGCATGAGAAACATGTACAATAGTAATTTAAAACAAAACAGAGACTTTCTTCTATGTGATTTATCACCCAGGACTTTTGTCTAGACTTTTTTTACAGCGGATACTTAAAACACTGATTACTTTAAAAATTCTTGGTTTAGTACATTAACGATTTCCGGGCAAATTAAATATTAAAAGCAAAGTCTGTGAAGTGTAGCTTGAAATGTCTGAAGCTAAGATTCAAAAAGAGAGATCTTATCTGTGAGGTGTCTGTGTGGGGGTATGTGTATGTGTTTGTGAAAGCCTGCCATCACAAATGATTCAGGCTCATTTATGAATGTGCAAAATATTAAGAACAAAGAAAGGACTGAGGAAAGATTTGTCAGTAATGATAAAATCAGAGGGACATGTCTTCCTTTATCTTTCATGAAAGGAAATAATTAAAAATGGCAAGAACTGACCTCCAGCTTTCAGTCCAAACCTAAAGAATTAGACCTAAAATATCAGTGCAAGGAAATGTAATTATGAAGAACCACAGCAGATGTTACAGAGCCTTTTGAGGAGTGCTGAACACTCCCCAGGCAGAGAAAAGAATTCACATCAGAAGAAAATGAGATGAGATGAGATGAGATGAGATGAGATGAGATGAGATGAGATGAGATGAGATGAGATGAGATGGAGAGAAAGTAAGTTGTGTCTTGCAGAGTGGGTCCCTGTAGGCTGCTGTGCAAATGGAAGGCAATAGATAAAAAAACATGATAATTTTGATCCCCCCTCTTTCTTGGAATCATTTACTTGTTTACTGAAATGAATTTTTGGCTCTTAATTCTTTGTAAATTTAGTAGCAGAACTGCCTTTTAATTCTTTTTAGACAAAGCCTTGAAAGGCCTTCATGCAGAACTTCTTGCCTCAAAGCAATGTACAGCAGTTCTCAAAAGAGGTGTGTTGCCAGCTGTTTCCATACAGCAAAATGGTAGCATAATAAATATTCATAGGTAGCTGTTGCAGATCTGAGAATATAGTGAGAATAAGTTTTATTCATGTTTGATATGCCATATTTTTTGTGTTAGTAAAAAAACTGTTTCATTTCAATTTATCTTTCATCCTTTGGTATTTAGGACAATGATGTTGAAGTAGAACACGTCTAACCTCGGGGTTAAAAGACTGGCAGTGCTCTGTGGTACTTTACTGTATATCCCTAAGTCACTGTGCTGGTTTTGCACATTTGACATTTGGTGAGGAGTGTTATAAATGAAATTTTGGTTGTGTTCGATTTTGTCCCATTAATCAAACAACAAAGTTAAATTTTAGCAGTAATTTATTAATAATAATAATTGTATATAAATGAATACAATCAGAATATATGAGTTATATAAATTTTGAGTAAATACAAAATTTAGCAGCAATTTAGGTATAATAGAGGTCTGGTTCGGTTGAATAAAGCATAAGCAAAACCGACCGGGAATACTCCGACCGGGGGTACAGGTAGGGCCATTCCTGACACCGTACCGTACCAAATCAGTCAAGCTGAAAATCTCACTTATATACTGTTTACTAATACATATTAATACAGAAGCTTCTAGAAAGCTCCTCCTCATTTCTATTCTTAAAATCTACGTCATTGCGTTGAGTTGCGCATGCGCCACCAGTGGTCGGGGGTCTCTCTTCCTGTCGGGGGTCTTATTTTTGATGAAGGCCCTGAGTCTTCCTCACTGTCCGCTGTTGGACCTCGCAGGGGGCGCATGCTGACAAAACTTAAGAGTTATATAATAGATATATATTCCCTCAAGAGGCCTCAGTCCAGTGTCCAACTCTTTGGAATCATCCCAATTTGGCTCAGTTCAAGGTTGAAAACCTATTTCTAGACACTGTTCTTAGACCTATACCCTTCCCATCCTGCCTCCCACTTAACATCTGGAGGGTGATCTTTTTTTAAGCTTTATTTAACCTGTTCCTTTATCTCTCTTTGCTTTATAGCAATTAAATACAGATTTTTAAAATTAATTATAATGTAACAATTTTGCCAATATTGTTACAATTTAATTAGCACGAATCACATTTATAACAGGAGGGAAGAAGCCACTCACAGAAATTATTTTTCTGAGAAGATCTGGTGAGAGCTTTCTCCATGACTGAAAAAAACAATCAGATTAATTTTGAGAACTGACAATCTGTTAAACCACTGAGAAAGCTGAACACGCCTCTGTGAACACACATGTTAAAACCACACATGTTAAAAACAAACAAGGCCAGGAAAAGATCTCTTGCTTTCCAGCCTTTGGAGAGAGAAGTTCTTCCTGCCCCTGGCCCAGTGGCCGGGCGGGGGGGGAGGCCACAGGCCCTGGCCAAGACTGGGCAGGCTGTGGCTGGTGTGACATCTCGCTGACATAGATCCCTGCCCGGTGCTGGCTTGGGATAAACCAAGGGATCTGCCAGGATCAGCTCCAGGCTGGGCCTCCTCAGCCACGGCCTGCACAGCCCGGCAGGGCCCAGGCAGGGGAGGGGAGGCCACAGGCCCTGGCCAAGGCTGGGCAGGCTGTGGCTGCTGTGACATCTCGCTGACATTGATCCCTGCCTGGTGCCAGGCCTGGCTGAACTGGGACCAGCCGGGATCAGCTCTGGGCTGGGCCTCCTCGGCCGCGGCCTGCAGCTGCTGGCCAAGGCTGGGCAGGCTGTGGCTGCTGTGACATCTTGCTGACATTGATCCCTGCCTGGTGCCAGGCCTGGCTGAACCGGGACCAGCCAGGATCAGCTCTGGGCTGGGCCTCCTCGGCCACGGCCTGCACAGCCCGGCAGGGCCCAGGCAGGGGAGGGGAGGCCATGGACCCGCGGGTGCTGCCTCTGAGTTCTGGCCTGGCTGCTGAGATCCTGGCCAGAATTCTCCACCCTAAACAACTCCGGCTGCCACCCAGCAGGGAGCACATCTCTGTCTCAGGTGAGATATTCACTATTTTACTGCATAGATGAGATTTGCAGACCTTCAATACTCTCTTGAGTGAGAGAAGTGACAGAGTGAAGACACACAGAGAAACAACATGAAGACACCAAGGTCAGTCAAGAAGAAGTCAAGTCCCAGATGGGAGGAGAATGAGAAGATGCCTTAGTCTTAGGCTGAAATTTGCTTGTAAACCATGGTGATGGACTATGATATGCTGAATATCCCGATGGACAAAGCACAGAGAGATGGAGCGTTCACATTGTAGACATGAGCAAAGGCATCCATGCTGAACAAGCAGATGTTGAAGTATCTGTGAGCCTGCGAGAAATTTGGACAGAGAGAAGAGTGATGAAGACCCTTTGCCCCCAGGCAAATAAGACCTCTGTTCCCAGAGATGAAGATGATCTCAGAGATAGATAAAGAGAACCTTTGCTTTTGAACAGCTCATCCTTAAAATAGTACCCCATAAATTGACATGGCCCATGAACACAGCTGTGGGAAGGCTGCAAGAGACTGGAGGGACTTCACGATTGCAGATTCCCGGGTGGCTGCTACTCATGGAATTTGAAAGCCATGAAAGAACTGTTTTCTTGTGGGGAAGTCTCCATAGCATGACAAGAGAGACTCCTCTCCCTAAGTGAACTGGAGAAAGACTATTCTAGAGGTGATAAACTGACTGAATTGTTTCCGTACATTGTCAGTGGGAAAGACATTGTCAGGGGGAGTGGAGGAGAAGTGTTCTGAAGGTTCATTCTGATTGTTGTTATTCTTTTAGTTCTGTTAATAAAGTTTTTCTATGTACACTTTTAAGTTTGAGCCTACTTTGCCTTCTTCCTAATCCTATCTCACAGCAGGAAATGAGTAAATAATTCTAGTGGGTGCGCTGGCAATTTAGCCAGCACTAAACCCACTACAGTCACCTAGGTCTTGGTTCTGGAAAATGTTTGCCAAAAGTCTGGGACAGAACTCACCTTTTAGAAAAGGAGTAATGCAGAGAGAAGAAATTTGCTCTTAAGCAGGCAAGCCTCAGAATTTCATCCTCAAATGATGCCTAGGTTTAGTTATCCTTTTTAACAGGAAAAATCCCAATTGTTCTAGCATCCTTCCAAGTATTTTGTTATTGAGAGATGTTAAGTGCACTATAGCAGCACACTTTAACAAGGGAGACGTCTTCCTCTTTGATTGCAGTAATGTTATGTGTCCATTTCTTGGCCTTTACAGGAGCCTGCACATCAGCAAGATGTCAGGAAGAACTCCTTTGGACAATTCACAGAGGTCAGGAAATCCATGACAGTGTTTTGATGAACAGTTTGAAATGATACGCATAGTAAACTGTAGAACAAAAATGTTAACTCCAGCAGGATAAAAATAAACTGAGTTTAAGAAGATGGGTATTCTTGGCCTCCTCAGTATTTGTTTCAAGAGCTCTTATAGGAACTATATGATTTAGATTACATATATAGTTCCCTCTCCTTAGTGTTCCTGTGTGTCCATCCCTGTTATTCCTGATCTTCAGCACTGTGCTCTGAAGCAGTAGAAGAGCAGGACATGCTGCAGACGCCACTGGTATTCATCCTGAAAATCAGTCAGGGATCTCGTGAGTCAAAGTATCAGTTAATTGCTTCCTAAAATGGACATACTCCCTCAAGCCTAGGAAAACAAACCTTTTCTACAAGCTACCTTCAAACTGAAATGAAACATCTTTCAGATGTGATGGTGTCTGTTTTAAAATCTGGACCCATGTGGCAGACAGATTCAGGGAACAGAGGAAAACCATGAGGTGTGGCCCCACAACAAATCTATCATGTGCTGTGGGATCTCCTTTTTTTCTGTAGTATACACATGTGGTGCAGTTTCTTGCTGTCCACTGTAAACGTCTCAGAATGGCTACCAGCAGGGAAAAACACACATAACCTGGTTCAGGTTTTGTACCTCCTTTTATTGCACCTGTTCAGAGATTGCTCCTGAGTGGTCGATGAAGAAATGTTTGGAGTCCTGGGGCTGTCTCTGTTTTCTCCACTCAGTTTGCTATCTCAGTTGCAAGTCAATTTTAAAGAATCACAGAATATCCTGAGTTGGAATCACAGCATTCATTAAGTGCAACTTCTGGCAACTTTTGGGTTTCTTTATGCTAGGAATCTCAAGAATGTTTTGTGTACTTCTCTATTTACTGATGGTTTAAAGGAAGATAGGGTGGGAAGATTCAATTTGGATTCTGAGGGTGTTTGGAGTCTCTACTGCTGCTGGACCTTGTGCAGTAGCCCTGGGATAATGCTGGCAAGGCAAGGCAGGGCAAGGCAAGCTCTTATTCTCTACTTTATCTCAATGTCCACTGCTGCTCTTATTTGTTCTTTTAAAAAATAGAGGTATTTTACTCACACCAAAATGAACTTTCTGCCTGAGCCTTGTTATGATCCATTTCACATGATACTACTTCATGCTAGGAAGGCCTGGAAATTAGAGGTCTCTTTTCCTTTGCCTCTGTCCACAGCTCTGCTTCATGGTCTTCCTCTACACTTTCTTCATCACCTGCAGTCTCAATATTTCAAGGAAAATAATTATTGTCACTGGTCAAAAATGTAAACACCCTCTTCTTACTCCTTTCTGACTTCATATTTCCTCCATGTCTTTTGTATTGTTCAAAGAGTGATGTCAGAAAGAGTTTCAGGGTTTGTTCTGCTGTTTCCTAGCTGTTTGAGCCAACACAATAAAGCTAAGTCCTGTGAAGCATTCAGCATCATCAGCATTTGGATATGTGTATAGGAAACCTGTGTAAGAAGGCTTCATTATGAGTGGATACCTTTATAAATGAATATATGGCAAAATCCTGTTATTCAAGAAGGACATCTACCACCCAGCATCTCATTTGACTTCAGAAAGAAAATATAAGAGTGAAAACCAAGTTGTAAGCTAACCATTTCTCTTTCTTTTGGAAAAAATCAAATGTTTAATTGTATGTAAAATATTTGTACACTGGAGTTTTCCAGATAGCTTTGTGTATTGTTGTGAGACAGAGCTGGTGCCTTGGATGTCTTCTCATTTATTTCATGCTCTTCTGAAGCATTATAAAATAGAAAAAAAAATCCATATTACTTTTTAAAAAAATTTTCTTGTAAATAAACAAAGTTATAAACTCTAGAAAGTGGAAGAGCAGACAGTAAAAAAAAATATAAAGCAGAATATAGATATATTGTATATAATGGAATAATGAACATAACCCTAAGCCTACACTAAAAAACCAAAATGAAGTAAGAAGTGATTTGTTGTCTGGTTTTGTGGACCTGTTCAGCATTTGTGTCAGAAGATAATTCAACTGATGAAGTGCAGCATAAGCATTAAGCATTACTTATTAAGTGGAATTTTTCAAAACCTAGTGCAAGGAGGTTAATTTAAGGTCTGCAATTTAAGGAGGTTAGTTAAGAACTGGAAATGTTCAAGTATGGATGCAGTGAAAAAAGTACTACTTCAGTTATTTTACTTTCAATCATTTTTCTTTCTCAGAATTGTTATTTAAACACTGCTTAGAGATCTGTAATGATAAACTAAAAGTCCAAATATTTAACTAGTGATGTCATAACAAGTTTTCAGTGAAAAGTTGGGTGTATCAGTATATATGTAGGTTTTCAAACTCCTGATCTTTTTGAAGAAAGAGTCATATAATCCATTCTTTTCTTTACAAAAATTAAATATGCTTAGTATACGCAACATTATTACTTCATTGAGATAAGGCATAAAAATAAGAAGTTACAGTGAGAATCACTAAGAACACTAGGAAAAGATATCAGAATGCAAAAAGGGATGGTGAAATTTTTGCTTGTAATTCTCTGTTCATTCTTCTGCATATCCTCCTGCTAAAATAATCCTAACTCCATTGTTTACAGTGCTAGTAGTTGTAATATCTGTGCTGTGTCACAGCTTCTGCATGTACATAGGCCTAGAAATCCTTTTCAATCAGTGTGGGGACTGAGATGATGTAGGAAGTGTTTTCCTACTGCTAGGGGATGTATAGCCATTATTTACAGTTTCTCTGTGTGTTATGGCTGCTTTTTAAAAACCAAGAAGTATTTTCTCAAAGGAGCTGTAGGCATAAAGAGAACATGTAAATCTCAGCCTGAGTAGTGTTAGTTGCTACTGAGGGACTTAAAGTAAAGTGGATTTGCAAGCACTTAGTTGCTAACATGTGTCCAGAGGCGGACAACCTTCAGATTTAAGGATGTATTTAGGGATTATTGCTTATATTAACAAAAGAAGAAGAAAAACATAGTTTTAAACAATGTCCAGATTGTCTTAGATGTGATTGTTCCAAGGTCTGCATTGTCTCTGGCAAAAACAATTATTTTCAATGCCTTCCCATTTTATCAGGACAGATTTAGTCCCTGTCAGAAGACAACCTGAACATCTGGGATTGGCAACAAGCAAGCTTTGGGTGAAGTGGTTCCTTTGCTCCTATGGGAAATATGGTGGCTCATGGCCTGCCTTGCCATCGCAGGGAAAAAACATGATGTTTTTAATGTTATTAATCCTCTGATGTGGTGAACTACTTCACTTTCTGGAATTCAGAGTTCCTAGCCATGGTTGAGAGGTGGTTTGGATGATAAAGCTGGTGCCGTCTACTGTGAAAGTACTTCAAATAGGAACATTCTTTTAAGCTCAGTCAGTCCTTGAGCTTGATCCAATTTTAAAGAGGAAAAATAAGAAGTTTTTCCATGGCTGCACTGGGAGCAAGATCAATACTCTTCTTTCTCTCTTCAGACCTTTCAGTTTTTTCTGGTTTTTTCAAACATTCTTCCCCCACAAAACCTTCCCTTTATTCTAAGTTGCATATAAAAGCAAATTTTGGGATAGTTCAGTGAAAGAATCTTACAACTACACAAAGCAAATCTAGCTCTAATGTTCATTTATCCCTATAGATGAAAAGCTTCATTTATAATTAGGAAGCAATTTGTGTGTGAGAGAAAATTCAGGAGCTGAAGATTATGCTGGTAGAGGGGCTACTTTCCTTTGAAGCCTACTGCACTGTTTTTCTAATAGTTTTAGCCTTTAATCAATCACTTTTGATTTAATTGACACTGACTGCAATCCTTTTGCTCTTTGCTCTGCTGCAGCTGTAGCTAGCACAAGTCTTATTGTCCTTAGATTGGGCCCTTTTCCAGAAGTGCAAAGACTTATCCAAAGCCTTTAGGTTTTCTTTAAATTCTCTCATTGAGTATTATACTGAAGTTAGAAACACAAGGACATTAGTTTGATGGCCAGCAGATAATTTGTTTAATTTTAAAAAAGTAAATACCTACCATTTGTGCTGCTGCATCTGCTAGTTGTGAATTTGAGTATATCTAATACTTAAATTAGGTGTGAAAATGAGATTAATTGATTTTAGGTATTAATCTCTGACTATAACCTCACAATTCTCAAGAGAAAATGTATCATTCTGCTTCTTGTGTTGCTTAAGAAAGTGAGGTGAAATGTACCATTGCAATTGTTTTAAAAATATTGTAATTTATTTTATCCTGACTTTGAAAATGACTGAGGTAGCATTTGGCTGCTGGGAGTGTACTGTGCATCTTTATCAGTGTCTTAACATTAAAGCCCCTTTGACAAATATCTAAGTGTCTTGCATAACATATTGAAACTCTACTCTTCCAAGTTATACTTAAACTTACTGTCTAGCATCTAGGGCTTTCAAAACTGTAAGGTTTTCAAGGCTGAAAATTGATGATAGTAATGCTGAGCTCTTGTACTTTTCCTAAAAAGTATGTCTTCAGTTCACTGATATAGAACATGAAACACTGAGAGGCTAAACGATTTATCTACCCAGTGTCATCTGAGAAGTCACTAGCAGAACCTAAGAGAGAAGTGGCTCAAGTCACTTTTTCTATCCTTCACTTGACTCCTTTCCTCTGTAGCCATCCATCACTGTGTCAAATCTGTATCAGTATGGTAAAGAATCCTTGCAAACACAAAAAAAGCATTCAAAATCAATGTTGGAAACAAGTTCTGTGGCCTCGCCAGACTGTTTTTCCTACATTTCATTTTTGTTACTGAAGTCAAAGGTTATTTACATGAAGCAAATACTGTTCCTCTGGCTATTTCCCCCAGCTGTTTTCCTCCTCTTGTGCAAGATACTTTCTCTGCGTTTGACATCAAACTTCTTCATGGGAGTGAATTTAGAAGTTCTCACCTTTGTTGCTTGGCAGGTTAAAATAGCAGTTGAAGTTCCCCATTATGTTACCCACACAGAATTATATTCTGGGGGTGTTTACTTTCTATCAAGTTTAAGTGACGATAATACTCATCTTGATTTTGAGTTTTACAGCAGAAAGTATAAGTGGTTATGCCTCCTTTCCAGTTTTCCTTTCCTTTCATCTCCTAACTTGACATTCTTTCCTCTGAGAGGCTTGATCTCAGTATTTATCTCTGTGTGGGCTGGCTTTCCACAATGACATTTTTGTAAAGCTCTTGTATTTGTCCAGCTGGTGTTATTGCTCCAGGTGTTTATGAGCAAAGGAGAAAACATAAACATGCTGGGTTACTTGCTTTCAGTCCTGATACCCCTGTTCCAGAGTCTTCAAACAAGCCAGAAGCTGTGCATCTCCTCTGGAGAGGACAACAGTGATCAAGACATTTTTGTGGGACTTTGGAGGACCTAATATGAGTTACAGAACTCTGCACTGACACTGAAGCTTTCATAAAACCCACCACCAGCATTTTGTACAAGATCTTTTTTAATACAGAGCGGTCTTACCTGTGGTGTTATACGAGGGTATACCCAGAGGTTTCATGCATGTGATGCCTGTGTGAGGAGGGTATTTTGAGTCTCTCAGTGGAGAGATACCATAGTGCCAGGCACACCAGGTCAGCTAGCAAAGCATGCTGCAAGGTAGCACGTCTCCTTGAGTTTGCAAGAGCCTTTGTGCTCCCTGCTGGGATAGATGTCATAGAGGTCTATGCCAGCTATATACATGGTAAGGGATTCAGGTTCCACATAGTAACAGTGAAAAAAGGAGAAGGTTTTAGGTGTGAATGAAGAGGATTCATTAATTTGTTTTGTACTGTATCAACTGAACTCAAACAAAGGGCTTATTTTCTTGTAGTCTATAAAAATAGCAAAAGATGGTTTAATTTCTAAATTACATATAATTTTGATTATGGTATTTTACATTGTCAAGTACTTGAAGGTTACAGATCCTTTTTCTTTCCACATTGAAAGACTTTACTGTTTGAAACCAAATCACAGGCTGCTCTAGTAGTTCCATTTTTATTTTATGTATTTTTATTTATTGATACATTTACTGCTCACTGTACTGCTAAAGTGGAGAATGCTCAAAATATCACAGGAGAAGACCAGGACATGAGAGGAATCTAACTTCATGGTATTACCTTTCCCTTTTTTAAAGATTCCTTTCCCAAAATACACTGTCTTGTGTTCAGCAGAGGTTTCATTGTGTTTTAGCAAACTCTCTCTTTTTGAATTATCATGCAGTCTGTGGCAAAGCCCTATTTTAAAAACATTTCTATGTGTCCATACATATCACAAAAAAGATAGTTAATACTGACCTTTTTGTACCTCCTTATCCCTTCATTCTGGAGCAGACTCTGTGTATTTGAAGCTTTTACTGCTGAAACTATGTAAGTGAGGTGCAGCCAGCATACTACCTTCAATATTCTGAGAAGTGTTTTTAGCTGGATGTGTGTGCTTCTGCTTGTTTATCATATTCTTTCTTTTATTTTGTTTAAATGAAGGAAGAAATTGAGAGAAAAAGAAAGAAAGAAAAAAGAAAAAAATAGAAAAAGGAAAAAGGAGAAAAGAAGAAAAGAAAAAAGAAAAAGAAGGGCTTTACTAGGTGGAGAGTAATCATGTGCATAAGAATCACTGCTGTGCGAAATGTAGATAAGTGGAGCAGTGGAAGAAGCAGATGGTGGAACAATAGATAAATAATAATTTGGAAAAGTTTTCTTCTCCTGACCCACATGGCCCCTCTTCTTGTCATTCTTCTCTCCCAAAAGTTTTTGATGTAAGTGCTGAGGATCTGCTAAACTGTTAATAGTGCTTGTTTTAAAATCAGAAAGTTGTATTTTGGTAAAGATCAGTGAACAGTAAAAGTACAGAAGGTAAGCAAAATTCTGTACAGAATAAACTTTAAAACTTTCTCTAGACTACTGATGAGTTCCTTAAAATGCTGAAATTGTGAGAGATTGGATAGTATGTCCTTCTGTTCACTACACATCTAGAATCAAGCAAAGTTTGCTTCATGTGCTATTTTTCACAAAGAGTCCCTGAATTTTGCACTCAGTCTTTCATTTTAAAATATTCAGACTTCTCTTCCCAGCCACCAGCACCAGAAACAACTGAATGAAATGTTTCTTCCGCTGCACTTTGTTTATTCCTGATTTAAGAGGTCTGCTATTATGGAAACTTAATTTTCATAGTTTTCATAGTTTTGGCTCTTGAAGCTTGTTTTAGACAAAGCCTTCTAGGCTCTGCTTAGGTAATACACTAACACAGATATAATATACCAAAGTATGTCAGTATGTCAAAACAGAGATACTCACAGAAGTAAGTTAGGCATGTACCTCAGTAATTTACCAAGTGGGAATCATGGCAACAGTGAAGGTAAATGAGGCTGCAGGGAAGACCAGGTCTCTACTGGCAGTGTTTATGCTGATTACATTTTCTGTTGTTTGAGGACAAAGCTAAATTCTACAACAATTAAGAGAATAATTAAAAGGGGAAGACAAATCTCAAGGACAGATTGAAAAACAGGTTCTTCTTTTCCTATTTTATTTTACCCAGATCTTTGTTAATTTATTGTAGAAGAATAAAAAAGGGGAACATTCAAATGTTTGAACCCTCTCTGGTAATAACAATGTTATCACAAGCACAAGCAGAAGCACATTTTGTCCAGTCAGAGAGCAGATAAATGTGTTTTAGAATTTCAGACCCTCCTTTGCTGCTCCAGTTAGCTTATGTTCTAGTTCCTGTGCTACTTAACAGTCCATTATAACTTGTTTTATTACTCAGTGACTTCTGTTGTATAGCTTGAAACCATGCAGTGTTAAGTTAGCGCACCTTGTTTTTTACTTCTTTTGTTTTCTACAGTATATTGCAGATGTTTGCTTCTACTATTCAATATCATACAGAAATGAAATATTGGTGAAGAGGAGATTATCAGGCTCCAACAGTAGATAGTAAGGGTTTAAATTCTTATGTCCAATCCAAATCCTTTTCATTCCAGAATGAAATGTTAAAGCTGTGAGGGGCTACAGCACTCAATGCCACTCTACACTGGCCTTTTGGCAAGCACCATGGTGTTTTGAAGAGCCCCCTCTTGTCCTACTCAGATTTTCACAGTTTTCTCACCCTTCTACGATTATTTCCCTAAGTCTTTAAATTAAACAAGTATTTCACAGGAAAATAGCTACTGAAAATTTTATTCGACCTGTTTTTTTAAACACTTGCTCCTAAGAACTTGGTCTGCTGTTTTGCTCTCATAGCAAACTCACTTGTTGCCCTTTTATGTTCTTGGAGTGGGCAAGTCACTGCCATGAAGGAGCCACAGGGATCCTTGAAGACAGGCACCAGGATGAAGTGTTTTCTGGATGAAATGTTTTCTTAATTCACTGGACACAGCCTAAAGGAGTATGTTGGGATGTCTTTACTCTGGCCTCACGTGATAGTTGCCTATAGAAGGAAATGCACGCATGGTTGTCTTTCCTCCATCACAGCAACTCCAGGCAGCAAAGATCAGCACTTTGGGGAAGCTATGGGATCTGGCTGATACTGTCCAGGGCTGATGGTTATTCAGAAAAGCTATAGACTACATATTTCTTTCCTTTTTTCTCTCGATGCCCTTGTGCCCCACATTGGGTGCCAAAATCTGTCCTGGTTTAGAGGACAAGTGTCTGCTAAGAAAAGCAGGGGCCTCTCTTTGAAATAGGAAATGTAAACCCCCTCCCTTCAAATTATTATAATTTTGAAATTAAGGGGCTCTCAGGCAAAGATATGGGAATTAGGAATAACAGTTCTTTACTAGGAAAATTAAAATAGAACTACAGTATTTCAAAGAACAATCCCAGAACACTGACAGAGTCAGAATACAACCTGACACCCTGTCAGTCAGGGTGTTGGTAGCAGTCCCATTAAATGGTGGCTACAGTCCTCCTACAGTGGCAGATGTGGTTCAGCTGAAGAAGTGCTCCTGTAGAAGGGTGCAGTTTTCCTCTGAAGGTCCAGTGATGATGTAGAAAGGTCCAGTTTTCTTCTGGAATCCAGTGAAAAAAGGCTGCTTTGGTGTTCCAAATCTCAGTTTTTAACTAGGCAGGAAAGGTTTGGTTCCTCCCCCTGGCTGGAGCATCTCTCAATTGCATGATGGAATTTTATCAGTCATACAGTGGGACTTACTGGCCCAGCAGCAGATGGTATCTTCCTGGAGGGAGGATGGGTTGTGAAAAAAGACAAAGATGACTGCCTCACCTAGTTTTAACAAATGGCTCATTACGGAGATAAGTATCACCGCCCCATCTGGTTTCAATGGATGGTGATAGAATACTTTTGGTCATATCCTATATTGCAACCTAAGATAACCACCAAATACCACAGCTGAGTGTCCCTATATTTATGGTTTCAACCCAGTAGATTTAAATACATAAAGGACAACAACTTCTTTGTCAAGTTAGAGTCCAGCAACTGGAAGGGCTTACTTGAAGGTGCTGCAGCTGCTTTTTGGGTCTGCGTGATCTCCCCGCAATCATTCAGAGTGAGAAAAAGTTGGACTTTTTATCATTAATTTAGTTCTTAGAAAAATTTACCTTATCTCCAGGCCAACAGAATTACAGAAAATGAAACTGCAAATATAATTTTTTTTTTCACAGGAACAAGTTTTGATAATTTTAGACAAATACCCAAACCAAGCTGCTACGCTCCATCACTAAAAAAAACAAAAGAGCAAGGGAGACATCAGTGTAGAGATACACACATTTAATCTGATTGGATGATCTTTAACTAGAGTAGAAAACTCAGCAAGTCAGCATAGACATTTTCTCAGAGCATAGCTGCTTTTTGATTTCAGATTTTAATTGACTGACTGAAGCTTAAAATGGCCTGAGCATCAAAAAGAGACTGAAATGAGAAAAACTGTGAATTCTGGCAAATATAGCTACTTCAGTGTAAATCTCTATGTGGACCCATTTGCTGAAAGTCAATAGCAAACTGCCAGGATACATTTTTTTTCTTTTTTTTTTCTTTTTTTTAAAAAAATCTTTCTTGAAGGCTTATGTAACCTATTACTTTGTTCTTGCTGGTATTCCATCTGGAGTAAGCCTTCTATATTTAGAACAATAAAAAACCATTATTTTAAAATTTTTTAATGTCTCAAAATAAATTGAACTAAGTTCACACAGGGTGTTAAAAGTTATTTTAGCTCTTTGCTGGTTCAGAAATCTTCTAAAAATATGCTTGAATTTGTCTGGAAGGCTATAGAATTTGATGTTGCTGTTGAACTTTTGTATCTCTAAACTGAGTATTTTTTGTTCTTCAAATTAAAGCTCTACAGACCTGAACTCTATGCCATTAAATGCTGCTGATTCATCGTGCTTACATATTTTTACATAAATAAGAGTGACTGCACACATCAAAACTGTTCTTGCTATATTGTTGTGTACTGTGCATAGATTGTAATACTGTTTTGTATTTGAGATTAAACTTCAGGGTTTTATCTTCTAACTATCAAATCTTATTCTTGAATTTAATGAACAAATTTTTTGTGCATTCAAATGCAATTATAAATTAATTTTCTCCACAGCTTTCATGTTCTCAAAGAGAATACTTTGCCAATTTTCTGCATTCAGTTCTTGAATTCAATTTTTGTTACCAGATGCTCTGCTGTGGCCCCTGAAGTTTGGATGCAAAGTAAATAGAAAAGCAAATTTTTAAATATCTCCACCCCCAACAATCCGTGCTTTACAAAAAGATGAAACTACTTTCTGTGAGCCTTATTTGGTTTGTATTTTCAGACCACTGCTGCTGAACAATGAAAATACTGCTAGAAAAAATGGCATATAATTAAATTTGGAATAGAGAATGCACACATAATCAAGAAATAGTTCAGATAGCAAAGTAATTTTCTGGGTTTATGCATGAGTCTATGCGTTGTTTCTACAGGACTTGCTGTCCATAACTAACTATTTGATATAACTCAAATTAAGTTGAATAACTGTGGAGGATAATTTAGTTTCTTTAGATTCAGATACTATGCTCTTTACCTATCTCCTCAAAAATAAATGTCATACCTTCTCTAAAAGCCTTTTCCTGCCCATTATTTAAATCTATCAATTTGTCTGGCCTGCTCTGGTGTTTTGTTTTCCCTTGACCAAGTGAGGATATGCTGTAGCTGCACTGATGTTGCTTCTTGTGTGATAGCTAACTTTTACTGACAGAGCTTGTGCTTCAACTGAATCCTCAAGTAGACGCTACCGATATAATTTGACAATAACCTATGTTTCATGAAATACTTCTGTTTTGTCATTATGCCAAGTGTGAGAGAAGTGTCCTGAAAGACAGTGCGTGGATGGAGTTTTTAGAGTTTGCTGAACCACTTCTGATGACGCATTTTGTTAGCTATGCCTGAAAAAGAAATGCATATATTAACCTGTCATGATCCGCTCAGCCCGGGCGGGAGTCGTGATGGTTAGTTCGACCCAAGGGTGCAAAAGACAAAAGCAAGAGATTCAGGTTTTATTCATCAGAAAGCAGTAGTGCAGTTTATTGCATGCCAACAATTAAGTTTTGAGATGGAAGAGAGAGAGAGAGAGAGAGAGAGTGAGGTAAAGGAAACAAAGTAAAAGGAGAGAGAGAGAAAGGATAGGATATAGCTACCAACAGAAGGGATGCATCCTCGTGGTCATCCGATGATAGACGCGTCTTCGATCCGTTGGGGAGAAAGAGATCTCAAAGTCTCTTTAGGGAAGTCACTTTTTATAGTCCTTTTCCAAAGCAAGTGGCCTCTGGCCAAAAGGTGGGAAGATTTACGGACTATTGTATGTGGAGATCATTGCTCCAAGAAACAGGTGGAACAGGATGCTACAGCCAGTACCCTGCTCAAGAGCAGTGTACCATGGCAAGCTCCAAGCACACCTACAAACAGTCCTTGGCAAGCATCCACTTCGGCCAAGCCAAAACTCAGGTCCAGAGCGAGTGGAGTGGTCCCAGGGTCTCAGTCTCTGATGGTGGTCATGAGGCAGATCAGAGAAAATTCGGACCGACTCTTACATAACCCATTCTGCAGACAAACCTTTTCCTAATGGAATTATAAAGTCACTACTAGGTGTTTATGCAATTTCTCAAAAATCACAGACTTAACTCAGGGTAGGAGTGGTGGCACTAAAAACATACTTTTTTTCTTTAAAAGGCTGTCAATAAACTTTTTTTTGCCATACGCTAACTGTTAAGGGACTTCAGCAGCTGTGCAGGTGACTGTGTGGGTGAAAGCAAGAAGGTGAAATTACACATTTTGGTATTGCATGTGTAATTGAAACACGTCTCGTCTGAGACTACACTGACAAGAGATGGATGTGACAATAAAAAACATTTCAAGAATTAATCAGGTTTTTTGCTGATGTTTTGTGCCAAATTTTTAAGTAAAATTAATCTTTCACTGTAGTCTTTAAATCAAACAATGGAGTTTTTCTAAAAAAAGAGAAAATCCCCAACTGCATTCAAAAACCGCATTTAATATCTTCCAAGTTATGCTTGCTTTGATTTGCTATACTTTTCCTCAATTTTTTAATTGACAGCAAAAGGAAAAACAACCTGTTATGCATGTGCTTTTTGTTGCAAATTTATTTTTTCAGTACATTATGTAATGGAGGGATGTTTCAGCTGAGATTATCCTGCCTACCAAGTGCAGGGGTTTCAGCAGTTAAGGATTCTTAAGTGCATTAACACTCAGTCCGTATAAGCCAAGTTATCTCCAGGTTTCTTGGGGACCAGAGATGGTTATGTGAATTAGAAACAGGAAACTAATAAATTTCTGTGTATACGGTGGGACCTGTGATTTCTGCCTTCACCAAACCACAAAAAATGAGTAAATTTCCTTGCAATTCCGTAAGGTTTACCTGAAATTCATATGCATTGGTCTGACCTCTCCCAGTTTAATTCATCAGCCCTAGTGCCCTTTCAAGTGTTAAATACTACTTTCTACATATCAGCATTTGCTCACTAGGTTTATCTTTAGCTTAAGCAACAGACATGTACGTAAAATAAGCTCACCTGCACTGCAGGAAAAAGTTTAGAAGAGGTCTAGGTGTAGGGGTAAGATTTCCCAATTGTTTCAATACCAAACTTGCAGTCTGGTCTCACTAGCTGTCTTATCCAAGATCAGTGAGGCACAGTGTCATAACAGCACAGTGACTGCACTACAGCAGTGAGCCTGGAGATAAGTGGAAGAGAAATGTTCCAAAAACCCGAGTACAATAGCAATGGGTTCTGCTTCCAAAACTGCCTTTGCTGCTCTGGGCTCTAGTTAGGCAGGAATGATCTTTCCTGACTAATTCCTATCACCCCCCTTCAGTTCAGCTTCACAAGAAAAGCAAGGAGATGCAACATGGTAAAGAGATGGCTGCAGTTGGGCGTGGTGTAAGGCTGGTGACCTCCTAACATCCTTGCACCTGGTTCTCCTGAGGAATGAGCTGGTCTTTGTGGTCCTTCACACAGCATTGTCTTTGGCTTTGTCTCTTCAAAACACATGCCCAGATGTTGCAGACCAAACCCAAACTAAAAAAAGTCAAGCAGTAAATGAAAGCTGATTCAACTTCACTAAGAATTTTCCCAGTCTCTCTATTTTTTTTTCTTTCTTTTTCTTTCTTTTTCTTTTTTTGATTTTAAGGCATTTTGAGTTAAGGCCTTAAGGCCTTTGATTAATGGATGCCAGAATTATGATATTGCATTATGCATCAACTATTGCTTAATCATGCCAGAGCTTGCAAGCTATCTAAACTTAGAGCTCAAAATTAGCTTCTCAGTAATAGCAGTAGTACTCTTTAATTTTATTGTCCCCTGTTAATTTGCTGTTCGGAACGTGTTCATGGCATTTCCACAACTAGCTGCATGGCAAATATATATAGCTGAACTGGTGCTGAGTCTCGTCAGAGTGGGAAAAATAACCTGTTCAGTATATAGTCATAGCTGTTTTGGCTGTTCAGAGTGTGAGGGTGGCTGTCATTGGCTTATGACCAGATTATCACAGTGAAGTTAAAATGTGCAACTGCTTTTGCTGTAGTTGTATAAGCCTGTTTCTTTCCTTGTTCTATTTTGTTCCACTCACCCAGGATCCATCATTTCCATCTGTATCTTTTTTGTGTGTGTCTTGTTGTCACCCGATCTGGTGCACTTTGTTTATTTTTTTGTCTTGGTACAAATTAAAATGACACACTGTCTGTCTCCATGCTGACCTACATGATTATTTGTTTCAGATCTCAGCAAATATTGCTCTGTCTAAAAAACCTTATCTCTGTGATTTGCTATGTAGCTGAAAAGACAAGGGCTGTTATTAATTTTATGTTGTCCTACCTAATGACTTGCTTTGAGTATAGCCAAATGCTTTCCTGTGTCCTTGGTAGCTTTTATAGTCAAGAGCCAGCCAACAAGGCTGAAAGGGTTGGGTTACTTGTCGAGAGAGAGGTGCTTTAGCACCTCTGTGATTTGCTGTGTTGATGTGAATGGAGTGGCTCTGAAGGAATTCTATGCAGTAGAGACACTTCATGTGACTTGCAGAGAGGTATGTGGGCAGATGAAGCATCCTCCAAAGTGACATCCACGCAGCTCCATTACTTTGAATATGTCTGTACACTTGTGACTAGGGCTTCTGGAGTAAACTTTTGTGACTTGATTTTCTATATCTGATGTAACAAGAGCTCAATATTTTCTTTTCTTTTTCTACAGCTCCGTAGTTAAACTGCTGGTGAGGAATGATAGTGACCTGATACTTATGCACTTAGGTGTGAGCCACAGGAAAACATGAATTTTAAGATGGAGGAAGGAACAATGCGAATTAATCTGTATTTCTGAAAGGTGGATTGAGAGCTAAAGGTAGTAGCCCTAAAATATACTTAAAAGACGTGCAATTATGTATATATTTCCTCAGTATATATGATGTTATCAATGTATTATGACAAACAGAGGTTTTATCAATGTAATTTTTATTTCCTTTGTGCTGGTTACACGTGGGTGGGCGGAGGGGAGCCCCGCCCCTAGGGAGCCAGCACGAGGCAGGGAAGAGGAGGGCTGTCCCCCCCCGGGAGCCTCCCCTGAGGCTGCAGAGACCAATCAGAGACCTGAGTTAGTGATTGACAGCCCAAGAAACCAATTAGAATGTTATTTCTCTTTCACAAATCACAGGGGAAAAGTTAACTCGCCCTCTTTTGCCTTCCGGCCTCCGGAGGGGAGGTCAGCTCTGGTCGGGGCCCCAGCCCCGGCAGGGAGAGGCCCAGCCCCGGCCACGGCCCCGGCCCTGGCGGGGGAAGCCCCACACGGCCGGCCCTGGCTCGGCGGGGCTGTGGCTCGGCTCCCCGGTTCCTGCTCGGCCCGGCTTTTCCCTCTCCATGCAGCATGGCCGAGCGGGGGATGGGAGAGCTACCGAGGCTCTCCTTTCCCCTGTTCTGAGAAGAGAGTCTCCAGCCGAGCACGCGGCAGAAGGAGGTCCAGCCGTCTCCACGTGGCCCCTTTGTGGCCATGTTTTTTCCAGAGTGGCTTCAGCCTGGCTCCTTACTTTCTGGATACAAGTTTAACTCTTAGTGCCTGGATAAGACTCTAGATCTCCTGAGCTTCCCAGAATGAAAGGAATAAAGCAAGAAGAATTACAGAAGTCAGCAAAATGAAGACAAGATTCCTAATGGATGAGATTGAAAAAGACGCCACTGATAAGTAGCTGAAAACCTTTTTTTTTTTGTGGGCTCTAGGGGATTGTGCTTCACTGAAATTCCTTTAAACTGTGGAATATACTTGGGGAGGTTATGTGCTTGAGATGATGACTTTTTGCCTCGGGGAAATGAAGCTCTCTGTCTGTTTTGGGACTGGAATATGAACAGAGACATTTGATAGAGAATTGAGATGAAGAGACTTCTGTGTTTTCAGCAGCCTGCCTTTAAAATGGTACCCCATGTGTGCAGCACAATCCAGTAGCACGGTTCTGGAGAGACTGTGGTAATGGGAGGAAAATCATAATTTGTAGTTTCCAGGCGGATGCAAATTATGAGAGTGGAAACATCCCGTAAGCCTAAACTAAAAAAAGGACTTTTTTCTCTAGAGTGAACTGAAAAGATTATTTAAGTAAATGACTGACTGAAGTGCTGTCTGTATGTTGCCGGTATGAGGAAAGGCGGAGGAGGGAATAATCTAGAAATCTTATTCTGAATTGTTTTGTGTTATTAATTAATTTCTTCTTATACCCTTTTAAGTTTTAAGCCTGCCTTGTCTTTACTCCTAAATCCTATCCCCAAAAGAAAGTAAATATATTGAAATTGGCAAACCCCAGTCACACTGTGGTACCGTAGAGATGGAACCTTCTGTTTGCTTTTGAGTATGCATTTTATTTGCTTTTCAGTAGGTTACTTTAAATCACTTTGAAGGATAAGCTCAAATTTTCTAGCTCACAATAATAAGAAAAATGATTTTTTAAATTTTAGATTTCATTTAACAGCTATTCCATTAACTTTAGCAAAGACTAAGGCTTGATTTTGGATGTAGACCTATGAAGATGGTGAATTTTTCCGAATTAGAACATGATTAGAATAAAAGGGAATAGCTGTGAATAGCTCATAAACCCCTGAAGAATGCTTTAGACTCTGTCCTTTTTTCTGTCGGGATTAGATTTTGGCTGGCTAACTATAGATAACTATCTGCTAATTATATTGCAAACAAGCCAGTGGTATAATGTGATAGACAATCATCTGGTAAAGGTTTCACAGTTTTCATGAGTGTCTTCAGAGGATCTCTCCCAAACACTTTTTTTGTGCCAACCATCTAATTAATATCTGCATCACATTAATAATGCCCATTTTAATTTCTGTAGGGTAGAAACCTGCATGACCTTTAACACACAACAAACCCTCACTGATGTAGTGTAGAGTGCACTTGCATCTGACCCAACATATGTTACAAGATTAAATTATTTTCTTTCATGGATGTAGAATTCAATTCCTAGTAAACACCTTTGCTGCTTGTTAGCCACCACTGTTGATATACTATGTACAATCTGGGTGACTCATTCATCCAGCGATGATGGATGAAGACATCTGATTGTCTTCAAGACAGACATCTGATTGTGGTGGACATGAGAGATACTCAGAGCACAAGCAAGCTTGCCTTCTCTCTGAAAGAGGCCAGTGTGCTGGGACTTCCTAATCCCTTTGCTAAAGCTTTGTCCCAATACACACTGCTTCCTCTTTCTGCTGCAGTCATGTTTCTCATTGATTTAGGGCCTTCTTTTGTCATCTTTGGTATGTTCTCGTTATTAACGACAGCAATTTTCTTATATTTTTATTTCCATCTTTGAAGTTCATGAGGGAGAACTGCAAAAAGGAGGAACATGTCTATGAGTACAGAAGGCAGTTGTGTAAAAGAATGATGAAAAAATAAATAACACTCCAGCCTTTTCTTTTCTGAACTGGAAAGACACACAATCCCAGATACATTGGGGTCAAATTACCCCACATATTGAAATATAGATATGTGGGTCATTATCTGTACAATTATGTACTTCCTTATGATATAATTCTTTAAGTTTTTTTTTTTTTTTTAATTTCAGAAATAAAAATTTAATGTACTTCAGGGATTACTACTTCACATCTCTCTGCCTGCAGGCATGAGAAAGCAAAATTATTCTTTTTCATGAAATATCTGATGCTGTTGTATTTGCCTTCCATGGCTCATTAATATGAACTTGTTTGGTCTCACACAGCTTCAGTATGGATGAAAAGATTCTCTAGAAAAGTAAGAGAAAGATAAAAGAGGAAGCCCACTTTGACATTATAAAAGCAGGCGTGTGTCTGTTCTACTCACAACACTACATTAAAGAGCTGTTTGGGAAGGATAGAAACACATTTTGTAAAATACAGCAGTACCTCTTGCATCTTCACTGCAGGTGAGTATCTGGTGCTTGACTGGCAATCCAATTGCTATCATATCAATAAAGGGTACTAGACTTTTGCTGGCCTTCTTATTTTTCTTGAAATACTTGAAGTAAAAAGGAAAGCTACAGCACTTTAATACTATTTTGCTTGTATTGTAATTTCTGGCATGTTAAGATCTTTCCAGAGGACGTACTTCTGGCCTACATTCTGGTAGTTTTCATGCCAGAAATAATGTTGCAAATGAGAGAAGTTCTCTGATGCTCTGTGAACTAGTATTGACTTGATAATTTATAGATTTATAGATGTTTATAGATGTTTTGTATGTGTGCTGATACCACTCAGTATATAGTTTAATTGTAATGCCTGAATTAATTTATATCCGTGTCTTCTGCAAAATACTATGGGAAACTGAATCAGTGAAGAGCTGGTTGAGACCAATTTTTAAGATATTTAGGTAAAAAAATTCCTTGGGTGCTAGTTGTGGGCTTGAAATCCAAGGCATGATTTGGAACTGGATAGTCATGGGAAGCTGTAATAATCAGCACCTATTTTAAATCTGTAATCTGATCAGTGACATGATGACTATCTGATTCAAGTGGTGGTCCTTATGAAAGCTTTTGACAGTCTCAGTCATTTCACTGGCAAAAATTTACATTAAAGAAACCAAGACAAAATTACCACATGTGAATGGGTCTTATTTTTGGCAGACTTTTCAGATGAATCTGTACTACAAAGTCTGACTCACTTTTCGAGCTCCTGGAGAGACCTGGCAGCTGAAGGGTGAGACAAACTGGTAAAATGGGGAGCTCAAATTACTGCTTCACAAGCTGTTGGTGTTGTGTGGAAATACAAAAAATTATCTTTTCAGAGTAGACAGTCTTTTTCAGGAATTAAAACGTATTTTTTAATTTAGGGGGAAAAAATCCCATATTTTTAGGCCGTAATGCTTTATGCAGCTTATTAGTGCTGTTCTATGGAATGTCCTTAGCATCAAAAAGAAAGCTAACCCTATATAATCTCTGGGTTTAAAAGTGGTGCATTTTAATTTAAATTGTGGGCCGTGCAAACTTAATTTATGCGTAAGAGGGGGCAACAATTAAATAGCATCGTGAAAGAAAGAGAATTCTTTAACATCCCAACAAGAGTCTCTAGCTATTACCATTAAATTGTTTAATTTACATTATTTAAATATAAATATCTAGCATTTTAAACTTACCTATTTTTCCTGAATCAAGAAAATAAGCTTATCTTTTAGAAAGTTACCAAATGAATCCTGACTTATTCAACATTAGGAGTAGTGCAAAAAAATTACGTTGAAATTGGTAAATGAAAATTGAACCTTGCTGGTTGTTTATTTGTGAAAGAAAGTATGATGTGAAGTAGTGACTGCAGTAGGACTGATCAACACAGGACTTGCTGCAGTAAATAGTAACTTTTGTAGAGAATTTTGTATGAGAGAGATGAAGCAGAAATTTCACTCCTCTGAGCTGAACTTGTTCAGTTGCCAAAGTACAGTTGAGCTTTCCTTCCAAACAAAGATGACCAAGGTCGATGTATTATTGTGATTGAAAAGGGATTTTATGGGACCACATATTTTTGGAGACACCAAGTCAACAGCCAAGAGAATTAGAAGTGTTAGGAAGCAGTAGAAACATGCTGTAGCAGAGAATATCTTCCTGCTCTACGCATGATTTAGCACTTATGAGCACCATTGCAACATGATTTCTTTTGGTAAGACATGTAGTTATCATCATCGATACTGAATGGTAAGACAACGTAATATCTTCCTACATGAGGTCATCAACTGGCTAAAACTTGGTGAAGTTTTCTTGCTGATGGGAATCTAATGTAAATCTCTTAATCTAAGAGCACAAAGAGAAACTCTCTGTCATCTCAATTTCTTTGCATACTTTGGTTTCTTTAGAAATAGCCACTGAGATCAACCTGCTACTTTACAGCTTGTGGTTTTGGGGACTGCAGGAGACTTTAGAGAGGTAACAGCACTAAAAGACAAGAAAATAATTAGTTTCAAAAGGGATGAGTATAGAAACAACAAGAGAAATGGTAACAATACTCAGCCATAAAGGCTCTAATTGGACTTCCGGCATCTTGTCAAAACGAAATCATATTCCTGTGTCTTAAAAGAGTACCTTTCACTGAAAGTTGCCAGTATCAAGGCAAAGGAGACATCATGACATGCCTCAAGTATCTGTGTGTAGGCTTGGAAGCAAAGACATGTAGATGGATAAACACCCAAAATTTCTGAGAAATGAAATCAGACTGTGGTCTGACTGTATGAAAATTATGCACAGTTTGGTTCCTCTTAGATCCAGATGAAAATTACAGCCCTAAAAATGTTGGGAACCTCTCCTTCTCTGTGAAATACACAATCACATTTAATAGAGGGAAAGTCATGGCTGTGAAACTAGAAAAATTACTTTAGAATTTACTTCCTTTAATTTTGTTTGTCAGACAACATGACATGCTGTGTTCACTGTCATGTTCCACTCATGTGCCCAAGTATGTCAAGGCAAGCGAGATGAGCATTTTTGTCTTCCATCTTTTAATAGCATTAATTGAATTTGAAAGAATAAATTTGAATGAAGTCCTAAGCGTGACTAATCACCCAGAGTTACCAGGTAAAAAAACTAGAAAGTGGCCATTATTGCTGGGGGTCAATGAATCAAATTTATGTATCCCAGTGTCATCAAACTCAGGTGTATTTGAAGGTGGATCGAGTTCTTATATTTGAACCTTGTCTAATACTCCTGTTCATGTGCCATTTGTATCAATAGGCAGTGTATGAGCACCAAGTGTTCACCATAGAAAAAGGAACTTTTGGGGAGATTTTGACAGCTTTTATAGAATCTACTGCTGGTTGAAATAATCTCATAAAACAATGGATGAAAGCCAGTCTAATCTCATAAAACAATGGATGAAAGCCAGTCTAATTAACTAGTCTCCAGAACTTTGTGTCAGTATTTGAGTGCCAGGAAATTGGATATGGGCGTTGATACAGGCAGGTGTACTGTAGCAGTAAAATTTCTCAGGCCAGTGATAGTTAAAAGGTTTAGACATCTGTCTATGACACCTAAAGAGAAGTTGAAAAATTACTCTAAAACTGTACAAGTTCCTCTCATCCACCAAATACACTCATCAAGACTTCACTCCAGATGCCCATAGACCAGGCAAAATGGATTTTTCTGTTTCTGATACCAACCTTCCCTCCTGTTCAACAAATCTGGTTTTGCAGCTGCAGAATGCCCTCCCAAGGCCTCCTTTTACTACATGTAGGTTGATGATGCAAGCAGAAGGAGATGCAAGCCATGAACGTCTTTCATTGCACTGTGGAACATCTGCCACTGAAAAGACTTGCCAAAGGAGTAGCATTGAAGAGAAAAGTTCTGGCATCTTCATGGTGAAAGGAATTTATACCCCTGTCTTTGGCCTGCCTCTTCATCCCTGAAGGCACAGCTGTGGGATATCTACAGGATCCCCTTCAGCAAAGACCCAGTCTTGGATGGGAGAGTGTGTTTCTGGGGCAGGAGCACAGTGCGTGCCTCTCAATTATGGTTATTTACCCCACTCCTAAAATGGCACCACTGCCACTCTCACTGGAGCTGCCATTTGCACCTTTCACTGTGTTCCTCTTCAAAGAGGCAGGAGGAGATTACCCAGGGCACTGTCTATGGCTCCTTGAAATGTGTAAGTCTTACTTCTTTCCATGCTTCCTTGCTTCCATATTCCTCAGCCATCCACTGTTGTTCTGTGAGGGTTGTGAAAATTACATCCCTGTCTGTTTCCTGTAACACCTCTTTATGGATGTACAGAGCAATGGTGGATTCCTTTGTGAAGGAATCCTGCTTCTGCTGCCAGTTTCCATCAGCCACCCCAGCTGCAACTTTGCAAAGATGACAAGAACCTGCAAATCTCAGAGCCCTGACTAGTAAGATGGGGAGTTCAGCTCCTGTCTCTAACACATTTTCTGTCTTTGGGGTACAGAGGCCACAAATGTAAAATTTCTCCTCTTCCTTTTTAGCCAGACTTTCCAAGAAGGTGAAAAAATGCAATGCTGAACAAGAGAAGGAGGGCGATCTCAGGTGTATTCCACCTGGAGTCTGTTTGGCTGTCCAAGTCATCTGTGCTTGTACTTAAAACTGACATTACAAACTTATTGTTGGGGGCATTTATTATTTACAATCACATCTTGAATGATTCTTTTTAAAATGGATCTGCAAGATCCATTTAGCCATTGTTGGTATGGAAAAATAATTTCAGTCTTACATGAGTCACATTAGATTCAGTAGAAAAGACAGCTCTTTCTCTGTGGAGTGCATTACTTTGTGCCACATGTAAGAGGTTCCTACTTTACTGCTACAGCTGGAAAAGTTTTTCTCAAGGTCAAAGGCAAAACAGCATAGTCCAGCACAGTCATGGCTAGTCATTTGTCATTTCCTACTTCATTAATCAGGAACATGCTGTTAGAAATTGCAGAACTGTCAGTTTTGGAATGTAATTTTTTTTTCCCAATGTCTCTCATTTGACTATTGAAATTTACTTTTCAGTAATATTCTCTGAGTTAACAGAAATGAGTATTAAAGAAGTACAAGCCTATGCAAAAATCAAACAACAGTCATATACACTTATAAATAACTCCTTTACTCTACAGGAGTTATTTACTACTTTGCTAAACCAGCGTTGCATATCTCAAGCAGTTTTCTTTTCAGTTACCTGCTCTTGTACTACATCTAATGGAAGAATAGCCACCAAAATCAATGAGAAAAGGATCACAAGCACAGTATGCAAAGAACTCTGTAATTAGACAAACCTGCTAGTGCTTGGAGATGCTTATTTTTGCTTATGGTAGTGTGATGAGTTTAGCAGCTTTGAATCTCTTTTTCACTTCAGTCTGTGATAGCATTTGCTAGCACTGAGGAATTCCTGCCATGATGTTTGGTTTTGATTTGTAATACGTATTTTCTAGTAGAAGTATATATATTCTAGAGAGTGCAGCTGGACAGTGTGCCCTGCTCTGAGCCACCTCAACACTTCCTTGGGCTGCAGAGTGAGCTGGGAGCCCACCAGAGGCTGGACTACACCTCTGCAGCCACCCATCACAGGTGTGCTAGGATGGACAAGCAAAGGAGCAGCTCTGCATGATGAGTCTGCTGCTCTCAGGGGACAGAAGTATCCTCCCTCCCACAGGAGTAGCCAGTCTGCCCCACCTTTTGGTGTCAAAGTAAGTAATGGGTAGTTAACTCAGTAGTTAACTCCTTTGAAGTAAACCAATTGCCTTGCTGGAGCCTAGATTTGGCCAATTTCAGATGACTTGGTTTATGGCAAAGTAATAAAATTCATATTTCATTTTACTTAATTTGCCAACATTCCTTTTTTGGGGGACTGCAGCAAAAGATTTCAGCACAAGATTCCTGATGGGAAGAACTGGATCTTATCTGAACCATTAAAAAAACAGAATGCAAAGTAGCACGAACACTGACATAAGACTAAGAACATTGTGTCATGCTTCTGGGTAATTTGCTCAGTTAGTACCTAATACTTATTATACTTATTTAATGTACTTGCTAATGTCTGAGGCTTATTTAAGTTCAAGTAAAACATTGTAAGAAAATAATAATTTAAGAACCGCCTTGTATAGCTGGAAGTTTGAGAAAAAGGAAACCCTCTGTGGATAAATGTCATCATGTCCTAGGCTATATGCAAAGTGTGACTGCCAACCATAAATTGTACTATGAGTCTTCTTCTTCTTCTTTATTTTTTTTGTTTAAATAAAGACAGCTTCCCAAGCATTACACTGCATTGAAATCTTCTGCAGTAATATGTGTGCTCTGGACACAGTCTCCTAAAATATTTGTGGTAATTTTTCTAAGCTGCTGGGCACTGGCTGCTAGGTTTTCTTTATGGCCAGATTTTTTTCCAAAGTAGACCAAAGAGACAGACATGTCTGTAGTTTGTATTAATAAAAATAAATCTTGAACTCACACTTATTCATTGAAGATATGTCTTTAAGATGCAGTTAATTATTCAATGTAGACCTAAGCTCTCTCAGGGTGTAAACCTGGTAAATAAGTAAAAGCTCGCTGGTTTTGAAGGTTTTTATGTCAGCACTGCTTTAGTCTTTTTGTTGTACCTGCAGCTTGGGTTAAACATTGATACTGAAAGTTGAGGATGATGGCCCCATTACATGTGCAGTTTATCTCAGGGCATGTTGTAATTTCAAGGAAAAACTCTTGAACTTATGCCTCTTCAAGAGATGTTTACCCAGTTACCAGATATTGTCTTATAAGGGCCTAATGAATTTCTGTGTTTTGTCAGCAGCTTGCATCTGTAAAGACAGTAATTTAGTATATTTAATGATGTCTGATCCCACAGTAACCTTGGTAAGGTCTGGAGCTTCAGGCACTGCCACTTCCCTGAGACAATTAAAGTAGAAATTTTGTCCTTCTGTTTTTTTGGTTTTTTTTTTTGACAATCCTCATCTCATTGTGACTTCTGGCTCTGTCATCTGCCCTGAGCCAGGGACATTGGAATGGAAATGCAAGTGCTTTAAATTGTAGGACTACTCATCAGCTTTCAACTCTGTGCCAAGACTGAAGGGAATTTTAGGCTTTATCTTGGCTTGATGCTAATGGGTATTTTGGATCAAGTTTGTACTTTGTAGTAAGTGTATCCTTCGGTTCTGTTCATGCAGCCTGCTGCTGGTTTGCCTGCCAGGACTCATTTGCCAGCCCATGTCTGCAAGTGGATGACAAGTAGCAGTGAAGCCCTACTTCCATGTTACAGCAGCCTTGCAGGAACCATGTATACTAACAAAAAATAAATAATTTGGACAGACACACATGGATTGATGTGTCTGTTGTATATCTGTATAAAGATCAGGTTCTGCTTAGCTGCAATTAACAGAAGTAACTCTGAGCATTTAGTTTCTTCTCTGGAAAAATGGTGGTGTTGCATTGGAAGTTTTTTATTTCTTAGTTAAATACAATGGAAAATGAAAAATTTCTTGGGGGCTGCTTCAGTTTACTATATATATAGGAAATTTAAATATAGAAAAGCTAAGAAATAATTTTTTTCCTAGCAAATCAGAGGGTCACTGGTAGGGAGAAGGCTTGTAGCAGTGTTGTTCTGTGCTCTTACTAAATGGGACTGAAATGAACAAGTTCATTTTGGTGCAGAGCAGTTATTGATTACTACCAGTGCTTTCCTCACACTTGGCACTGCTGGAGGCCCACAAGAAATGTGTGCAAAAAAGAAGGATTGAAAACATGTCCTAGTGCAAGGGCTAAACACACCTCACCTCTCTATGCAGCCTTGGCTTCTGTGTAAATGAGTGTGATGAGAACTGGAAAGACAGGAGGCAAGGAGGCTCTTGGCTCACCAGTGCCAAAAACTGGCCAAACAGGATTGAGAGTGATGCTTTGGGGCATCTGTGTGGCACAGGGATTGTGAGCATCCCTCTGCTTTCCCTAGAGTTAGCCCCCTCACAGAGAATTCTCTGTATGAGCCAAGAGGATAAGTATTTTGTGTGTGTTTGGGTGTATGCTATAGACACAGAGAGCCAGCAGCTCTTCAGGTATGAAACTGATCTTCCTTGCATTATTTATTTTAGAGAATATAATTCATTTTTAAGTTCATCTCACAACGTTTTGATGATTGACTATGATGATATCTCTTTATTCAGCATAAGGTGTGGTTCTCCCATTTAAAGACAGCACCATGTGAGAAATGTTGCAGAATGAGAGTCATTGCATAAAGCAAAAGCAAAAAGCGAAGGAGTTCACATTATGTCTTCATCTCCCTTCCCATTACAAAATCCAGCATCCTACAGCCAAGTGTCCTGGTGAGTCACTGTCCAGTAACTAATCTCTGTTATGTGAAGGGCATTCAAAACCACAGAATTGAAGCACTTCAGAGGCTACTGGATTAGCTGAAAATGTAAAGTTTTAAAGGTACCAGTTGTTTTGTTTCTCTTATGGCTGCTACTTTAAAAATATTTCTAAGTGGAAAATGGGAACTTGCTAATATGGGGAAGAGGGAAAAGGGGGATTGACTATCCCTCTGTAATTTAAAATGGTTGTTGGACAACAACAAATGCAGGGATAATTGTGACACACAAATGCATAAAGTATCTCTAGAAAATTATCCACTTATTAGGCAAAGAAGAAAATGTTATTCCTACATAAATATTAGGAAATAGTTTAAACGAGAAAATATAAGTTAGGTAGTTCTATCTCGTTTATGGCTTTCTTAATGATTTTTTTAAAGCAGTGGACATGGAAACTCTTTGAATTATCAATGCTGAAAGCAAGATGGCCTATGAGATTTTCAGTTCTACACTGTGATTCTCTTGGATGTATTTCAGCTAGGATAGAAATCTGTCTTATCCTCTTCCTAGTTCCTAAATGCAAGAATACCTAGGCAGCATGTCTGAGTTATGCCCCAAGTTTATTGCCCTAAGGTAACATCTGCTCTTTGTGTGGATCACCAGAGATGCAACATAAATGTTTTCATGAGAACTGGGTTGGTCTGCAGAGATTGTTTGAATCTCCTGGTAAGCCTAGATCCATCCCAATGAACATATTCTCTGCCTCTTTCCTTAATTAGGAATAGCACCCTTCATTTCCTTTGTGTTTTCTTTGTCCTCCTCAGTAGTCACTTGGCTGTAGTATACCAGTAGTCACTTGGTTTTTGTTCACCATACAGGTTTCAGCTGGATGGCTCATTGTAACAGCACACCCAGTCTGCCCTCACCCCTCAACACCCCCTCACCTGCTTCCTGTGGTGCCTTCCAAAAAGGTCAGATCCCTGCCTACTCTTTTTCAAGTAAAGAGCAGTAATAAATATTAACATGCATGGTTTAAAAATCACATGAACAGCTTTCTCACTACCACTGTGTGTCCAGAGTGTGTTAGAACAGATTGCAATGTACTTGGGTTTCTGTTTTTTTTTAAGCTCATATCCTTAGTTTCATGAAGTTTGGCTCTAGCTTTCACTGCTATTTCCGTAGCTCCTGCTTAGTACTATTACCAGTTTTTCTGGCACCACAGTCACACATTTCCTTGCAGTCAGTTGGATGTTCCTGAATTGATTTGCTTGCAGACAACTGGAAAAGTTCCTCTGTCCTCATGGTGATGCTGTTGCCATCGCCTTTGTCCACGTGGTGGTGTTGCATACTCTGTTACATAGTGCCATAATGCTTTACAGCTGTATTGCTTCACAAATGTTGGGCATTTCCTTGGCCTGTGCTGTTTGCAAGAGCATGTGTAGCCCCACGTGATATGTTTATACATTTGTTTAACACAAGCTCTACATTCTGTTCTGAGGGTTCTGTTTTGTTTTAATGGACATTGTTAAAAGAGAATAATAAATTTCAGCAGCATAATATTATCAGTCCTCCCTTAGTATGTCTTAGGGCACCATTTGTATGATGCCAGCCTCAGTTGCAAAGTCAGTTTAAAGTTTTGTGACACAAATATTTGGATGATTTTAGAAAGAAAGGAGTTACTTCTTACATTAATTCCCTTAATGATACTGTCCTGGTGCATGCTCTTACTCTGCCCAGACTGCTTTTGATATGTTTAGCCTAACACCATGTCCTGATCAGAACTACAATTTTGACATCAGTTTGCTTAATCCTGTGCCTGAGCTCAGGCTTCTGAGCACTATTTATCAGCTAAGCACAACCACTTCCAGTTGGCTTCTGTGGAAAAGAATTCAAGGTACAGTTCAGTCAAGTTGTGGACAAGTCTCCAGAGAAAAGAAGTGGAAACTTCTTGTGCCAGATTTGTTCTTTGAGACAGCATTCAGGAAATGATGTCTTCTGTCTGGACTGGGCAACTTCTGTTGGTTAGCAAATCTTTTACTTTATGAAAGACTACTTCCCTTTCAGGAGCCCCTGTCACCTTCAGAGTGCAGCAAAATCCTCTCTTCTCCTAACCTAAAACAGAGTTGCACAGGTAACCAACCCAGTCAGTGTCTGCAGCTCTAACTTGCCTCTTCAACCCTGGATCATCTAGCACAGTCTCTTGAACTTTCACCTTCTTTCTGTCTCCACTGAAGAAAATGTTACGATTTTTTTTTCTTTTTCTTTTTCTTTTTCTTTTTCTTTTTCTTTTTCTTTTTCTTTTTCTTTTTCTTTTTCTTTTTCTTTTCTTTTCTTTTTTTTCTTTTTCTTTTTCTTTTTTTTCTTTTTCTTTTCTTTTTCTTTTTCTTTTTCTTTTTTTTCTTTTCTTTTTTTTCTTCTTTTTCTTTTTCTTTTTTTTCTTCTTTTTCTTTTTCTTTTTTTTTCTTCTTTTTCTTTTCTCATTGTAAGGAGAGCTAGCTCTAAACTGTAGGTGTAGCTCAATGCCTAAAGGTAAATCTGAGAGGTAGTATGACTTTGAGTTAAGATTTCAGAATTTGGCTCCCAAGTAATAGTTAAACACAATAAAAATTTTGTTTTGGAGGTGATCTGTGCTGTTCAGGACAAATGGAAAGCAGAACCTGGGCTTATTTATACATATGATGTGAGTCTTCTCTAACAGAATTCCTCTGAAAGTAGAGGTGTACGTGCTTAACCTTTTCCAGAGATATCTACTAGCCTTAGTCCATCAGGCATGGTTCAGCCCTTGCCTTTGATTTCTACTCCTCTGCTTAGTATTGCCTTTCAAAGCACATGTGAGTAGGAGAGCATGAAAATATGGTCTATATGGCAAATCAAGGCAAAGACTTGTTTCATGAGCTTTGACTGTTTTTATTTGCCTTTCATTTCCCTGGGGATATGAGTCCTATATTTAGAAAGGAACAAGAATAAGTGTCTGAGAAAATTGTCCTGCCTCCCTTTGTCCCTTACCATCAGGAGCAGGATAGAATCTGTGCTGTGGCCTGGATCCAGTCCATGGTAACAAAGCAAAACCTTGGGTGACAAGCCAGGAGAGCCTGTGCTAGAACCAACTTGAGGGACAAAAGCCCACATGCTCTCACAAGTGTATTTGCATCCATTTTTGCTGCACAGTTGTGACACCTTGGTGTGAACATCTCTTTTTTGGTGGCAAAAACCAACTGCCAGAGGAAATGGCTTACTCCCTGCAGTTTCAGGGATGTCTGCTCACACTCCCAGTGCTGACAAGCTGCTCCCCAATGCCTGACATTCATGAATGCCTGGATACAGTTCCTCCTGGCACTCAACATTTCATCTACATCCCTCTCCCTTGTTCACACCTTAGGGAGTAGCATCACTCCTTTTTGGATATAGAGACACACCCTGACTGTCAGCTGGGTACCAGGCTCAGCTGGAAGTCAGCTGGAAGCTCAGCTGGAAGAAGTCTGGGCACTGCATTTCTGCTTGCAATTTCATAATAATTGAAATCTGCTGTAAGCTTGATGAGGCTTGAAGTCAGGCTGTGAAAGTGCTGGGTATTTTGAAATTGTTAAAGGAATCTGAGTGTCTTAAATATATAGCATTTCATTATTGATATTGATCTTGCTGTTGTTTTGGGTTTTTTTGCTGAAATTAAGTCAAGAGAAAGGCAGACCTTGTGGGTAAAACTTCATTAGTGCTGTTTCTCTCAGTTAGCTTGTAGCCTATTCATCTTTCCTATTCTTAAGTAATTTGTATGACTGTCACATTTCTGCAGCTCTTTTTTCTTTATTGTGTTTTCATGTTGGCTAATAGCTTATGCTATTGTCTTTTTTGAGAGTGTCCAAAAAGGTTGGAACTGAAGGAAATATTTTTGGGCTGTCTCTCTGGAACATCACCCAAGTACACATTCTTTATTAAGAGCTTCTTCCTTTAAGTAATGAGGCCTTGGGACCTTCCCCATGGAAGAGCAGTCATTTCATTTCTAGGATCTATCCTCAATTGCTTGCCAATTTCTTATATAACATGAGACATGCCTTTTGCTTGCAATGAGGAGCAGTTATGAACATTTCTGCTTTCTCCCTCCTGCAAGCTGTGCCCTTTCTATCCCCAGAAGGAGGCAGTGTGCCCTTACACAGTGCAGGAGCAGATAGCTCATTTTGTCCCTTCTCCAACAGGATTTTGGTGATTCAGACATCAGCAATACCTGCACAGCAGGGAGATGGGGTGGAATGGTCATCTTACATAAGTTTTAATCAGGATAGTTTGTAAGGTCTGTTATCCCCATATGCTTATGAACATCAGCATTTCCTATTTCAGCACACAGCATAGGAATTTATCAGCTGATTTTTCTCTCTCAGAGTTGAGAGAAGGGAAAATTGTTCCTTGCTTGTTGCACAACACTGCTATCTTGGATAGTATTAATAAAGTTTACTTATAATTCTAACAGGCTTACAAAGCTCTTTTTTAGTATCATGGAATGTATTTCTTTAGTCATCCCAGTCTAATGAGAAGACATTTATACCAATATGGGAATATAATTGGTAATATATATGGGAGTATAATTGGTAATATATGGGTTGTGGGAACAGTATACAGCCTATGTGGGACTACGTGGGGTGCAGGCAGCTGGGCACAAAAGTGAAGGGTGAAAGTGTCTTCTCTGGTGCTCTGCAGGTGTCTGGCACAAAAGAATGAGGAAATGCAAACTTTTCTCGTGACCTTTCTGACATGAGTGAGAATCAGAGTCCTGTTAGGCTCTCTGGTTAAATGCTGCACCCTCACTGTCCTGCCTTGCTTGTATCTCTTTGCTCCTGTTTCTTTCTGGAGGACACAGATGAATGGTTAGCCAAAAGACTTTAATATTTGTAAGAGGAGTTGATGTGCCATGTATTGCTTTCATTCATTTTCTTCCAAGAGCTGATTTATCTTAGCATTGCATCTCTACTGCTTGTGGTGTAGCAGAGAAGTAGGCCCAGACTTGCTCTTGTTAGCAGCGAGCAGCTGCTGTCAAATCTTCTTTGGTGAGTGAAGTATCTAAACCAAGACATAAACCAGCAAAATTGGTGCTTGACTCTTTACCTGTTGATAAATGAGAGAGGTTCAGAAGTTCAACAACTATCATCTGGTGAAGAAAATTCTATATATTGAGAGCAATTAAGCTGTGCTCATTGCTCATTTCTCTTGAGCCACACATGATTCTCAGACAAAGGTATTGTAGACAAATCCCTCCTGCTACAGCTCTTGCTTGTTCTCATGCTTTGCTGTCTAACCACAAACTCCCAGCCCCAGCTGAGAAGAGATATAATTAAATTCAATGTAAAATACAATTTTCTGATTGTTTGAAGGGACTCATTTAAATCAAATTAAAGGTCTTGAATTTGCATTTTTGATACCAGGTACTGAATCAGCTGCCACCTGTTCATGTGTATGGAAAGCTTATTCTTATGTGATAGCTGTCAGCAATTTTGTTCTGTTTGGTTTTAGCATCTAAAACTGGCTCACAGTTAAAAACGATCTGGCTGAGTAAACTCAGTCAATTGTAGTACATCTACAATGTGAGCTTTGCTAACAAACCAAATTTTAAATTACTTGTTGGGATGTGCAGTAGGAACCTAGCTAGAGATCTTCCCAAAACCTGCTTTTGAATCTTATCAGAGATGTCATGAGCCCTAAAGCTAGAGGACTGAAGTTTCACGTATTTCAGCTTCTAATGTTCTTATCTGTTCAGTTCTACTCAAGACCAATGTGTGATGCAACTCTCAAAACTCTCTGTCTCTGAATAGACAGCAGTGTTGGGGTGGTCTCAGATATATGAATATCGCTATCAAAATGGTGCCAGCCAGATTACTTGAATTCTGTAGAAAATTTTTTCAGCTCTGTAAATTACACATCTACTTTAAAAAATAAAAAGAAATTGTGGTTTCAATAACTCAATTTAACAGAGTAAAATCTCTGTATTATGATAGGCACATCAGCTATGGATTTACATTACCATTCAGTATGGTAATATTTGGCAAGTTAAGTTGTCTACTTACTCCTGATATTCTGATAAGCACCACAACATATTTCTTGTGCTGCTGGAACCTGAAAATACTAATGATGTTTTCAGAGAATGCAAGATAAGTTATCTCTGGTGCCAGAACTGCTCATTGTACTGACCACTCCAGAATGATGAGTCTGTGTGGTTTTGTTTTGCAGAAGAGGCTGTCTTGGAAAAAAAATGAGTAAAAGACTTCTGTAAAAAACCTTCTGAGATAAAAATCATTCCTAATATTTTCAATCCTATGGAGCATTTTGTTTTACAGAAGAAAATTAAAATAGCTAGTGATACTTTAAATGCTGCCATTCAATGGAATGGAACAATAATAAATAGTAAAGCATTAAATATTAGTGTTATGGCATCTGGAGATTATATTTTTTAATTTGCAAAACATTACAACTTTTATGTTTTTATGTTGTACGTATTTTATTAGCTTTAACTGAATAAAATATGAAATTTACTTCACTTGCAGAAATAACTCTGGAGATGAAATAATCAAATTGAGACCCAAGGCAATGATATTTAATCAGGTTAGAATATATGTGAAAGCAAAATTTAATTCATCACTAGTTATACCAAAGAATGGATAAAAGGAAACAGCTGACTTCTGATCTTCCTTCACAGCATTGATCTGGGCTATGATTCTGACATTTATTTATTTATTGTCAACCTGTCTTGTGCTAGTATTCCAGGAATCAGTCTGCAGATATGTCCATCATTATTCATTAATGCAAAAACTTTCTGGTAGCTTAACTGAGCAAGCAGTGGAAGCCTAGGACAGCCTAGGTAATAAGTAGTGACAGTGTAGGAGTGCCTTCCTGAGGCCATGCTCCCTTAATCTCCTTATAATTTTGAGAAAGTTGCAGGAATGAGTGTTGTGCTTTGCTTTCGATATCCATTGGAGGTGCTGTCCAGCTGTCTAGTGGAAGTTAAAAACTGCTGCTATTATCTTGGAATGAGAAGTGAAAAGCTCTCTTTGATTGAAAGTTAAATTATACAGCCAATGAAATACTTCTGGTTGCCTTCATTTTGAAACAGGACTCAGTTAAAATATATAGTTATATATATAGTTAAAAATATAACTAGTTATAAGATATTTGCCTGCTTTTCCTTGATCCTCATGCTCGGACCTTGTTTCTGACCTGTTCACATCCCTCTCTCTGTGATTCCATGATGCCACACATAACATAGCATACAATACAGGTAATACAAATCAATACAAACTATACAATACAGCATGCACAATGTCTAAAGTAGAACAATTAGAGTACAATCCTAAAATATAATCACTATATATATTGAAAGAAAAAAAGAACTATACACAACACGACACATAAAAGCCCCGAAAGAATGAACAATCAACATCATAGAATGGATAGTGATATGTTATACTATAGAATGGATACTGTTATATAACATGAAACACAACATACTGTACAATACATATGATACTGCACAATATAACAAATACTAAGTCTCTCCACATATAGAGTGCACAGTAAGATTCTCAATACAACCCAAAGTATAACACAATGCATTAAAAGGTATAGAACACAATGCAATACATACAATATCAACAGCAAAAATAACACCCATGATGCATGCAGTACATACCAAATAATGCTATATTTAATAAGACCAAGTGCAAGATGCTGCTCCTGGGTCAGATCAGAGCAGGTCTGTGAGAAGGACGTGGGGGTGCTGGTGGGTGAGAGGCTGGACATGACCCAGCCATGGGCACGCCCAGCCCAGAAAGCCAAACGTGTGCTGGGCTGCATCCAAAGCAGCGTGGGCAGCAGGGGAGGGAGGGGATTCTGCCCCTCTGCTCTGCTCTGCTGAGACCCAGCTGGAACCCTGCACCCAGCCCTGGGGTCCCAGCACAGGAAGGAGTGAGCCTAGGGGAAAACCACTGCTGTGATGGAGGGATGGAGCACTTCTTTTGTGAGGAATGTTTGAGAGAACTGGTATTTGTCAGCCTGGGAAGTGGAAGGATTTGGTGCAACCTACGTGCAGCCTTCCAGTACCTGAAGGAAGCCTGCAAGAAAGACAGAGAGGGACTTCTTTCAAGGACATGAAGTAATAGGACAAGTTGGAATGGCTTTAAAATGAGAGTAAGTTTACAGGAGGTATTAGGAAGAAATTCTTTACTGTCGGGTTGGAGAGGCACTGGCAGAAGTTGCCCAGAGGAGCCCAGTGGATGCCCCATCTCTTGGAGTGTTCAAAGCTGGGTTAGATGGGGCTTTGATCAACCTGGCCAAGTGAAAGCTGTCCCTGTCTACAGCAGGATGTTTGGAAATACATCATGTTTAAGGTCCCTTCCAACTTGAACCATCCTATGATTTTATGATAATGTACTATACAGGAAATGCCAGATTGTACAAAACTGAATACAAGGCATTCCAAACCATGATACTTTACAAATAACATAACTAGATATCGCTTTCCATACACCCTCCACCCCCATTCCCCACCCCATGGAAGGGTTTTTGTTGGAGATGATGGGCAGGTAGTGATGGACACCAGCAATGTGCCATTGCATGGATTTGGAGCAGCAGCAGGGCGAGCCAGCTGGTCCCCTGTGTTTAGCAGTGATGCTTCCTGAGAGATGCTGTGTGTGTGACCTTGCTGTGTGCAATGTTGTGTGGTGTCAGAGCTGTGATGGGGGGGTGCACTACAGTGCAAAATATTGAACAATACTACGGTACAATACCAAAACAATGACAGCCACATAATAAATAAAATGCATAAAATAGAGTGACAGAAACTGTACAACCAATGCTATATGATACAGTATTACTGTACACAATGCACAAGGATCTACAATGCAGCACTATATGCAAAATACAAAACAAAAGCACAGTGGAAAATATAACAAATAAAAATACAGTACCTTCTGTACAACAGGCAAAATAGAATGCAATGTGAAAAACAAAATACAACACAACACATTACAATGCATCCTTTCAGTGCAGTTAACACACTGTTAACAGTGTGATATAAACAATACCATACACATTCAACATGTAGCACACTACAAAATAGTAGACAAATTGAGACAACATACATTACAATACCAAAGAAATTGTTGTGCAAAATACAATACCGAACACTGCAAAATACATACAGTTCAATATAATATGTTCCTGGGGTTGATCAAAAGTTAAAGGATATTGTGAAGGGCATTGTCCAAATGCCTTTTTTTAAGGTAGTGTCAGGTATGGGGTATGAACCACCTCACTAGGAGGTTTGTTCCAGTGTTTGACCTTACCCTCTTGTTAAGGAAGTGCTTCCAAATGTCACAGGCCAGTTCCTGCCCTAACAGAATGTGCACCTGATCGTCACACAGATGGGCAACTTATCCAGAAAGGTGCTGTGAGGAACAGCATGAAAGAAATTGAAAAAATCTAGAAATGCCGCATCCACCCCATCTCACAAGGCAGATGACCTTATTCCAGATTAGTGAAACAGGGCTCTTCCTTCTTGAAGACTGTGCCTGATAATTGCATTTCCTGTCTGTCAGAAGCACACAGTACAATCTTTATAATTTTTCCAGGCACTGAGGTTAGACTAACAGATCTGTTCTTTCCTGAGTCTTCCCAGCAACACAGTGTGGAAATGATTTAAAGTTGTGTCAGGAGAGGTTCAGACTTGACATTCAGACCATTTCTTTTGCATTTTAGAATCTATTATTTTCCTGACATTTTACCATCTTTTCATCTCTTGCATAGGATACATTATTATGGTTTTGTATTTTCTGATTGCTATACAGATATATAATATTCCAGCTTTCAGGGCTGCATAAAACAATTCCATACAAAGCATGCAATATGTCTTCGCTATGTCTATATAAATACTTCAGTTTTTAAAAATACATTAAATTTATCCCAGACAGCATGTATACTAATGGATAGTATATCATATTGAACTGTGTGTTGTATGTTTCTTAGTCTTGTGTGTGTCGTATTCTAATGGATTGAGTGGTATTTTGATACTGTATTTGGAATTCTCTGTATTTGTATTGTATGGCATGATATTATTTGTATGAATGCATTGTACAATACTGTATTGTACTGCATGGTATGAGGTTGTATTATATTGCACATACTGTGTGTTGCATTGCACTTTTTGTCATGGTACATATGGTATATATGAAATTGTATAGTATGTATGGCATTGCCTGTTATTTATTGGACTGAAAGATGGTTTTTTTGTGTGCAATGACTGGTGGGGCATATATTCCATGAGTATTGGCATGATATTGTCTTGGATGGTGTTGTATCCTATGGAGTTGCATGTTTTGTACTTATGCATGTCTTGCACTGAATAATACTAGTGATATTGGTATTGCTATTGGCACAGGTATTCAACTGAACTTCTGTCTCTGGAATCGACCAATCCACTGGGTTACTTTTCCTCCCATACACCAGCACCTCAGGACTGCAATGGTAAGATCAGGCTAATGCATATCCATCTGTTGTACTCCCCAGCATTAACACTCAGCAAAGGAAAACAAGGCAGCCTGTAGCTGTTTCTAATAATCACAGGCTGTTTTTATGACCCACTGTCATAAGTTCATCATCCTTTGTTGTAACTTCTGAATGCCATTAGTCCCATATTCAATAGAATGAACTAGAATAGAATGGTACTGTGATTCCCCTCTTTCCCACCCTCTTCCTCACCCCCCATAAATTTTGTGCTCTGCTCACTTTATTCTGTCTAGTATTTCATTTGTATTTATATCATCTGGACTAGACTGTCTACTGGAAACACTGATACAAATGAGAGCAAAATTCTCTTTTATGCCAATGCTAGTTAACCAAATCTTCTCAGAACTTGGATTGTATAATAAAGGCTAATGGGGAGACCATGTTCAGGAGCATCTTAAAACAATTTTTAAAAGCCTTTTCCATTTGTTTGCACACAAATAATAATGAAGTTCTACAAAAACAAGAATTCTGCCACATAAATCTTGCTGTGGAATTACTAACACCAAAGTGTGAAATGAAAGTGATAGAACTTGATTTAAGATGGCTGTGACTTTCACAGACCATGCACATTTCACATGTGGTTAAAGCATAAAAATAGCTAGTGTACTGATTTTTGAGAAGCTGGCATTTGATTTTTGTAGTGTGACTGTTTGTTCAGCTCTTTGTCATTATTCATTATGTTTTTGAACTACTGTATTCCAGAACACCTTTCTGTTTCTGGGACTTATTAATTTTAAAATAACTTATATGTAATGTTCCTGGCTACACGTTTTTTCTTTTTTGAAAGCTGGATTTATAGGTGTGTAGTCAAAGCATTTTTTCCCAGCTTCTTTTAAACTGTGTCTTGGGACTTGGAAGACCAAGTTTTTCCTTCAGTTTTGCTGAAATTCAGTTACTAAAAATCAATCCAAACGAAGTCTTGTTCACAGTTTTATGGCTGCCTCTTACTGCCATTTATGAACACAACATGTAGTGGATTCCTCTGTTAAGTCATGACTATCTTTGTTGAAGCAGTATCTGAAAACAATATATGATGATAAAGTGAAAGAAGTATTTTTAAAGCATGTCAGGGCTGGTGCATACCTGCTAAATTTCTAATATGTGTTAAGACTCCACTCATATTAAAATAAGAAAAGGAGATTTAGATTAATTAGTGGATAAAACAACAGTATTTATGGTGATGTGGTAGTTCAGCAATTTTGAGTGAAATTCCATGGTCTCAAATCTTCATGAACAAAAGGTAAAGGCCTCTCTAAATTCTAGCTGACTGAAATATATAACTTGCTTCTTCCTTATGTGAAATCTCTGACAGCTCTGAGCTGTGTTCACTCATGCAGTCTTGCTTACTTAGATTTATTGCTCCTTCCTATTAGTAATTTAACTAGGTAGCTAAGCTTGGTTTAGGATGTCAGTGAGTGCAGAACTTGGCTGAGGAGAAATGTATTTCTCAGAAAAGTATTGGTGCTATCCTTTCACTGTGATGTAGCTGAAATTGAAAAGGCCAGCAGTTTACAGAACACATAAGACTGTTAAAAATGGCTTATGTTCAAAGGTAGATGGAATTGTTAAATCAAACCCCCAGTAATTTGCAAGGAAAAATTTAAAAGTTGAATACAAATGAGTGTAAGAGACTCCTCAGTGGAGGGCTATGAACTGAGTGTCTGAAAAATGTGCAGTACATTTAGGGTCATGATTAAGTTGCACATATGAAAGCACATCTTTAGTTGCCAGCTTTACAGAGGAAATGTAATGCATGTCTGCTGAGGAGAAATCTTCTGCCATTCTGCCAGGGAATATAGCTGTCCTAGGTGGGTTCAAAGCTCAAAGCTCAAAGCTGATGATAATTTAGAGGTGCTGACAAATATACTACAAAGAATTGCAGAGACTCATCAAGAGGATGAGCTTCCTTTGTATTTTTCCATAAGAGATATCTCTGTCCTGGTTTCATAAAAAGTCAATTTCCAGCTTTCTTATGGGCTCCATAGGCACTAGAAAACTGCTGTAAGGTCCTTATGGAGTCTTCTGTCTCCAGGCTAAATCACCCCTGCTCTTGCAGCCTTTTTTAATAGGAGAGGTGTTCCTGCCCTGTCTTTGACATACATCTGAGGCTGAGGAGTACTCTGGAGAGCAGAGTGCAAATCCAAAATTAGGAGGATAAAGAGAAGGATATCAGTGTGAAGTTTTAAGTGTACTAATGCCAAAGTAGGCCAAAGACAGGAAAACAGGTCTGAGAAGCTCAGTTAATTCTTATTATCAGAGGAAACTGAGAGGTGACTTGTACTAATGCAGAAAATGGATATTAGGGACCTTATAAGACAAAGGAAAAATGGGATTCGCTGACTGGAAGCTGAAATTTGACAATTTCAATATTAAAATAAGAAGCAAATCTCAAGCAGAACAATCAAACATTTAAAGAGCCTATCAGAGAGGATAGTGAACTTGCTATCTTTATAAAAGATGACATGTTTACAATGTTAAATTGGATTCTGTAGCTTGAATATGTGGCTCAGACTTTGTTAATAAATCCTGAAAACAAATTAAACACAAATTATCTGGATTCAGATCACTACTTCAGTAAACTGATATATCTACATATAAAAGTAATTTTTGGGCTTCATACAAGATACAAGACAGGAGTTCAAACCCCATTTGGATTTGAATCTAACTCTTGTTATGTATAATGTATATGTATCATATAGATATAATGTATATGTATTATTATATTATACATATATATATGTGTGTGTATATATATATATATGTATAATATAATAATATATATACAATGTCTTGTATAATAGTATCTCAACATTCAGGCAAGTTAAGGACAAAATATTTAGATGGCAATAAGCAAACAATAGAAGTGCATGTCCAGTGAATTCCAGCCTGGCACTGACCTTCTAGGGAAAAAAAATTATATTGTGTGCCATCTAAAAGTATAATGTGTTCTACTCTAAATATGCTGAAACACAGGAGAGCAATCTTGTTGGTTAATGAGAGTTCCAGGTTGTGCAGATACTGGACAAAAGGCCTTCTATAAATGAATCTGCTGGTCTCTGGCAGCTCTCAGTTCTGTATAAAAATGAAAAAGAAATAGCAGAGTGATGGATTATAACAGGCTCCTTGATATTTTACTGCATACTTTCTATGATACTTTTTTCATTATCCCCATTTGGGATTAGAATTTGTGAGGTGGAGAGCAAAAAGCCATCCCCAGGTTTTGGGGATGTATATGGCCTGGTAGGGCAACAGAATATTACTTTTTAATTAACACTGTTGATGTGGTTTTCTGCTGGTTTCTGCATGAGGAAAATTTTAATAATTAATATGTTTAATAATAATGCTTAATTTAATATTCATCATTGTATTCTACAGTTTCTTCCAAACTAGCTCATTTGCTTTTTTTCTACTTCTGTGGTTTTGCCTGATATTTTGAGAATCTTGTGTTCAGAAAAACCAGGAAGGGGATATAGGAGGGAAAAGACCACAATAATAAGATATAATTAAGTTTGTGGGCTGATTCAATCATGAAAAGGATAATTGCTCTGGAGAGTCACAGCTCAAACACTGCAACTTACACAGCAAAGAGAAAAGGTGAAGTGTTTGTCTTGTGCTGTAAAGAAGGTGGTGAGCTCTAGATCTTTAGACAACCTGTCTGCCATCATTTGCTTTAGCAGTGCATTTTGTGTGAATCTTCTAGGCTGCCAAAGCTTCAGCAAGCTGCTGAGGACTCTTCACAATAAAACTGCTTCTATTTAAATATCAGTTACCTAATGTAATTTAAATGGAACATAGAACACACAGCTTCTGCTTATTTTCCTCTACTCGCTTCTGAACCTATTACATACACTCTGTATAGTCCACAATGATGGCTCAAAAAACCCATTAAGTTATTGGCAGGGCACATTTGCAGGGCATATTCACTCACTCTAGATGTTATTGTTCAATCAAATAAAGGTGAAATGATTTTTACAGGGTATAACCTAGAACCTGCTTCCCACAGAAATTTAAATAATGATAGTGTACTATAGCAAATATAGAATATGCCAGATGGGAAAAGAGGATACAGAAAGTTTCAAAGAACAGGCAAAATGGTGCTGTATTTGGGCTTGCAAATAAATGTAGTATTAAAACATAAGGATGTAATAAAAAATAGAAGTGGAAGATGATGCAACCCAATTGAGTGGTTTAATTGGTACTAAACTCATGTCTGTGGAGACAGAATAATCCTGGAATAGGTTGTTTTTGTTCGGAATGAAAGGAATTATCTGCAGATTGTTCTTTGTTCTCCTCAGTTCTCTCCTATATTTAACTGAATCTGTCTGGGGAATGTGTTGTCATGGCAACCCATAAGTTAATCTTGATGTTTCAGACTTAGAAGTTATGTTACTATTAAAACCGAATTCAGGAAATATATAAACACAATTTTGTTTCCTAAATATAATTGTAGATTTCTTTTTAAATCAGGGAAGTATTGTGTTTCAAAGGGAATAGTCAGGCACACAAAACTATTGTCAATTATATGTACACAACTTTACCACTGCTGTGAGAATGCGAGATTTAGGGGGACGGTGTGCAGGCAGGGTTCCTAAATGAGAAGGAGGAGAGTAAGAAAAGCCTTGGAGACACTGAGAAGTGAAGACTAATGCTGCTGAGTGAGGCTACCCAATCTAACACTGACTCCTTCCTAGTTCAGAGCCTTGGGTGTTGTCTTTTCTTGCTGGAGACAACATGGCCTAAAAGCCAGGATGTCTGATACTGTCACAGGAAAAAGTAAGCAAAAGGTAATGCAATTTTGCTGTCCTGCACATGTATAGACTTTGAATTTACAAGGCTTTCTCCTCCTTCCAAGATCTCTTTGTGTACTCTTTTTTGCTGCAGCTTTCAGAGGTTTCTCCCTGCAATAAGACCTCCAGCATGGCCAACACCTCTATGTAAAAGGAGAGACAGTTGTCACCTTGGCCTGAGTTTTATATTGCAGGTGGTAATGGCATTCCTGAATTAACAAAATCTTGCATCTACTATTGCTGGGCTTAAAATTTTGTCTATGGGCAAAGAGATAGTACACCTTCTGTAAAGGCAAGACTGCATTTTTAGTGCAATTGAGAGTCTAATAATTGGGCAGGGGGAGAGGAGTAAAAATAAATTAAACCCAAATTTGTAACCTTGTACAATTTTTCTTGGTGATTACCTCTATTTCTCCTGCAAGTAAGGTTGATAATTTCATCCTGGTGGTGGAATGTTGTGGTGAGTCATCAGTATCTAGGTCTTTCGTTATTAGTAATATGATGTTTATGTGATTTTTTTCTCTAGCTTTCACTTGAGATATTTTTTCACAAAATCACAGAATCATTTAAGTTGGAAAACACCTCCAAGGTCATCATGTCCAACCTTTGATTACCCACTCTACCAGCTTGTCTCCTAGACCATGGCACTTAGTGCCATGTCTAGTCATTTCTTGAACACCTCCAGGGATGGTGACTCCACCATCTCCCTTGGCAGCCCCTTCTGACGTGATTACCCTTTCTGTAAAGAAATTCTTTCTGTGTCCATCCTGAAGCTACCCTGGTGTATCTTGATACCATTTCATCTCACCCTGTTGCTTGGTACCTGGGAGAAGGGACTGACCCTCTACTTATTGACATGCATTTTCAACTTTGTTATTTCTTCATTGGTCTGCAACAGTTATGTCTGAATTTATGTTTTTATATGGTGCTCATGCCAGAATTCTTTTTTATCTTTATAAACCTAAACCAAATTTTGTCTAGGTCCAAGGTATTTCTTTCAGTGACTGTTGAGAAGTTGCTTATATCCAAGAGGTATGAATGCCAAGGCCCTACCCTATGCCTTCTCATTCCATACTTGTGAATCCTACACCACTTCCTGTGTCTCTAATTCTGAAGCCTCCTCCTCTTGCACCAGGCTTTCATTCCTATACACAGTCTCATTATGGCTAGAGCCAGAAATTTAATATTTTATTGTAAAAATATTGTTACTTCTATTTGCATAATGTCATGGCTGTAAATAAAACAGCAAACTTTCTGGAGAAAGACTGGCCATCCTCAGTCCTGAGGACTTGTAAATTAAGTACAAGATTTCTGACCTGTAGCCAGCAATGAAAATATTTTATTACATGGCTACATGGTTATAGAATGCCTGAGTTACTGCACTGGAGGTCTACAGAAAACAGTTCCTATTGTTCATCTCCAAGTTTATTTCCACTAGTATTTTTAGTCTTGAAGCTGTTATCTCATGATTCCATGATTCTGGGAGTTGGTCATCCTTATTTTGGAATTTGGATCTGTTCTTGAGCCTATAGAAAATACTCAGTCTTCCTGGAAATACTTATTCTTTGTCTCTCTTCACCTGCTCATAAAAACAATTTTTAATTTGTTATTTCATTAATAAAACATTGTTAACTTTCACAAACTATGTCCAGTGGTTTTTCCAGTCATACAGGAATATAGCAAACCCTGATGCTTTGAACACTTCAGATCTGCTTAAAAAATTTACAATCTGATATGTTTTTACAGCATATATTGTTCATTTTCCATTAAATCCTCTGGCAGCTGAAGTTAGCCAACTATTTTGGTGCAAGCTGTGCTTTGCACCCAATTTTCCTTTCCATGGGGACAATGAAAACTCACACATCTTTCCTCCTCACTGAAAGAAATCTATTGGACTTCTGCATCAATTTCCAGGACAGGAATAAATTTTTGTAAAGCAACAGGAATGATTTATGGATGTCTTTTTTTAGAGCTGGACTGTTCATGCTTGAATAGAAGTGGGCCTGCTGCATAGCTACTCTTTCAATAAAGAACCTTGGTTTAAATATGCTTCCAAATGTTTGTGCAAAATAATAAAGCCTTTTTTCCCACTTGTGATAAATTGAAAAGAATGCTTGATAATTTGCTGATTCAGTTCCCTAGTGAACCTGCCATGTGCTACAGGGATTTTTCACTCTAGCCTTTGGTCTACATTATGTCTGGCCTTTAGGAAATTCTTTGTGTTATTCGTATCTGCTTTAACAGGACTTGGCAAGTTACATTTCATGTACATACTGCATGATTAGGAGGAATTGATGTATGGAAGTAGGGATGAACTACAAAAGAAGATCTTAATCTCATACCCCAGGTGTGTGCTTTGCAAAAGCTTTGAAACTGTTCATCACTGTAGGTTCAAAGATTCAGTTTGCACTTCTCAGTTTATTTCATCAAAATTTCCACCTATTAGATTGTGGAAGAGGAAACTAAAACACCAACATGAAAGAAGCTTCAAGTTGCATCTGTCACATTAAAGAGACTTTGTTAAAATAGTGGTAAAATGCATCCCACAGGGGATTTGCTGGATTTATCCAGAAAATGATAGCTTTCCTCTGCCTGTGGAGAGAATGATTAGCAAGCCATGAGCGTATGGAAGCAGTGAGAATTCATTAGATCCAGGCCCCGAGTAAACACGATGCTGCAACACTAGATCTCAGTTTGTGGCATACAGTGATATTAGCTGGTTATGTGATGAACTTAGGCAAACTCAGTTTTTAAAGCTTACAGTACATGATTTTTCAATTAATATTTTTGCTTTTTAAAAGACCTTAGCACACACACTCACCCCACAGTTTTGCCCTTCTTGTGTGTGTCCTCAGTGGTTTCTGAAGTGCAGCTATATGTAAATGCATTTTCACCTTCAGTACTATACTTCTTTAAATATAGCAGCTAATGCTGCTCTCTGAGGGAAACTCACTTAGCCTGCAAAATGCCTATCTCCTATGTAACACTTCCACATATCAGAGGGTTTTCACTCCTTTCTATTTTGCAATCAACTAATTCCTACATTTTCTTGGTATTAAGTTTAACTGAACTAGTTTCCCCAAGCCCAGTGTTTAAGGGTTCCTTTCCTATTTATTTGTGTCTGGACAAATTTTCTGATTCTTTCATGTGAAGAGAAAGATGCCTTAAGGAAAAGCACAACCCAGCATTTCTTAAGTTGGCCAAAAGAGCTTGCATATATAGTTTAGCTGATTTTCATGTTTATGTCCAGTAACTTATAATGGGCAGTAGCTTTCACAACAAGAAGGACTATTACTTAGCAAGGTGTTGCTGTTAAGTATGAAATGCTATGAATCCGATCCTGAAATTACAAAATTATTATTATTTTTAAACACCACGAGAACCAACTGTGAAGTCTTCCCACTGGCTTTGATGGGAGTTGAACCACATTTCCAGCATGTTAACTGGCAGAGAGGCAAGATAAATGGTTTGGTGAGTTTGATGACTTAAATTTTCCAAAGGTTACTGTAGAGATTAGATTTGTAGCTGCCGTGATTTGACACTGGCCAAATGCCAGGCATCCACAAAAGTTGCTTACTCACCCTCCCCTACCACAGCTGTGCAGAGGAGAGAAAAAAAAAAATTAATGAAGGGTTCGTGATATGAGATAAAGACCGGGAGAAAACACTCCAATGGCGAAACAGGCTCAACTTAAAGTTGCGAAGTAAATTTATTACTAACAGAATCAGAGGAGGATAATGAGAAATAAAATAAACCCTATACAAACACCTTTTTACCCTCCAGCCCCTCCCTCCTTCCCACTGACAGCATAGAGAGACAGGACATGGGGTATTGGTCAGTTCATCACTGACATTTTCTCCACTGCTCTGGGAGAGGAGCCCTTCCATGTGAGGCCGTGGGGTGCTTCCTATGGGGGACAGCTCTCTGTGGACTTCTGCACCAGGGGTCCACTCTCATGAGCAAAGAAACAGTCCTCCCAAAGCTGCTGCAATGTGAGTCCCTCCCACAGGCAGTCCTCCCAAAACTGCTGTGGTATGGGTCACTCTTCCATGGGGTGCAGCCTCCAAGGACAGGCTGCTCCAGCCTGGGAGCAGGGCCCCTCTCTCCACAGGTCTCCCACAGGGTCACAGCCTCCTCCAGGCACCCACCTGGTCCAGCATGGGGCTCCTCCATGGGCTGTGGGTGGATCTCTGATCCCCATGGATCCCATGGGCTGTGGGTGGATCTCTGATCCCCATGGATCCCATGGGCTGTGGGTGGATCTCTGCATCCTCCATGGATCCAAAGGGCTGTGGGTGGATCTCTGCATTCCCCATGGATCCCATGGGCTGTGGGTGGATCTCTGCATCCCCCATGGATCCCCATGGGCTGTGGGTGGATCTCTGCATCCCCCATGGATCCCATGGGCTGTGGGTGGATCTCTGATCCCCATGGATCCCATGGGCTGTGGGTGGATCTCTGCATCCCCCATGGATCCCCATGGGCTGTGGGTGGATCTCTGCATCCCCCATGGATCCCCATGGGCTGTGGGTGGATCTCTGCATCCCCCATGGATCCCCATGGGCTGTGGGTGGATCTCTGCATCCCCCATGGATCCCCATGGGCTGTGGGTGGATCTCTGCATCCCCCATGGATCCCCATGGGCTGTGGGTGGATCTCTGCATCCCCATGGATCCCCATGGGCTGTGGGTGGATTTCTCATCCCCCATGGATCCCATGGGCTGTGGGTGGATCTCTGCATCTCTGTGGATCCCCATGGCCCGCAGGGGCACAGCTGCTTCACCATGGTCTGTCTGCACCACAGGCTGCGGGGAAATCTCAGCTTTGGCACCTGGAGCACCTCCTGCTCCTCCTTCTGCACTGACCTTGGTGTCTCCATGTTGTTTCCCTCACATGTTCTCATCTCATGTTCACTTCTCTTCTCTGACTAGGAAAAAAAAACTGCGTGTGTCCCACTTTGTTTCAGTTTTTTTCTTAAATCTGTTATCACAGAGGCATTACCGACATCTCTAATTGGCCCATTTTAGCCAGCAGCATGTTCATCTTGAGAGCCATCTCAAGGGGATTGACTCTGCTGGACATGATGGGAACTTCTAGCGAGGCTCACAGAAATTCCCGCACTATCAAAAACCAGGATGTGCCAAACAAACACGTTCCACCCCTAAAAATAAAGCAATACGCAGACATCTGTGTGGGAATGAGCTATAGAGAAAAAAAAAGTCAGTCTCTACTTCCCATCAGCAGCAATGTTTTAGACATTTCCTGGGAGCTTCAGCACACGTGACGGTTCCTCCAGAAGGCAAACACTGAAGACTCAAGAATGTCCCCCCCTTCCTCCTCTCTCCCTGAGCTTATATAACTGAGCTGGTGTGATATGGTGTGGAATGTCCCTTTGGCTAATTTGGGTCAGCTGGCCTGGCTGTGTCCCCTCCCAGGACCTTGTTCCCTCCCAGCCTCTGGATGTGGGAGTGTCAGAGGGACAGCACTGGGCAGTAGCCAAAGCACTGGGGTGTTATCAACTCCTGTCCTGCTACTGATGCAAAGCACAGCACTGTAAGAGCTGTGAACTTTATCTCAGTCAGACCCAATACAGTATCACAAAAGTTTTTGTTTCTGGAATCAGAAGTGTAAAGAAAAGTACTAAGAAAGGTACCGATTTTTTAGCTGACATTTGGGGCAGCTGAAAAACCCTCAGCTCTCATGATGTTGGTTAGAAATTGTTCTGTATTTGCTCCCAAGGCAGCATGGACCATCTGACACCATCTTATGCCCTGGGCAGCCTCTAAGAGCAAAACAGTTCTCAAAACTGGCTTTGCCAATAGGCCTGCCAGCCATCTCTATGCACCAAGAAAGGGTTCAGAATTCAAACCAGCTTGTTTGTTCTCTTTATTTTTCCTCTAAAGCACTTCTGTGTCCAGTGACTTACAGGCAGATTTGCATGACTCCTGTCCTGGGAGACACCTCATCCATCCTACAGTTCCTGCAGAGAATGCTTTGCCACAGAGACAGCAATCAGATAAACAATATATTTGTTACTGATCCTGGTATGTGAGTTAGGGGGTTGTGAAGAAAGTAAAGGTTTTGAAGTATTTTGCTTCTCACCATTAGTCTTTGTCTCCTTGCTTGGGCCAGACCTGAGCTCCAGCTTGCTCTACACGGTGTCAGTGAGTCAGAATCATGGAATATTCTGAGTAGTGACCCACATGGATCATTAACTCTGGCTCTTAGGTGTATGGCCCACCCAGTGATCAAACCCACAAACTTGACACTATTAGCACCATGCTCTGACTAGCTGGGGTCTGTTCAGTCCTCGTGCCTAAGATGATAAATTGGATGCTGTCATGCATCCAGCCTCAATAATGAAATTCTTCTCTGTCCCTTGCATGTCCAGTTAATTAAAGAATTGTTTTAAGATTTAGATTTCTAGTCCACTGCTTCCATGATGATGTGAAATGTTAGGACTGCCCTGGCTGAACTTTCTCTGGGAACTGAGCAAAAGCCACTTTTTGATGCCTATTTAGTCCTTTTAAGGACATATGCATAGCTCTACAGCAGAAGTGATGCAAAATTCAAGCTTGATAGACTTAGTATTATTTAGAAGATCCTTCTCAGTTCTGACTTGCTCCAACTCTTATATCTGGGGATTTACTGGGTTTATTTAGGGAGGAAAAAAGCAAAGACTTAGAAGTCTCTTGCAGAAACCTTTTCATGCCCTGGCATTTTGACTAACATTAAAGTTAGAAGGGCTGCATCTTGGTTATTTACTGGGACAGACCAAAAATTCACTCAGAATTGCTTTAGGAGGAAATTCAGATCATAATACATACAGAAAGAGGGATCCTTTATAAAACTGCCTGCCATATATAATGATAAATAAACTAAAACTGCATATATAAATAAAAATTAAAAATAAAATTATCTAAAACAGCAGGAGGCAGATTTTGCTTTTTAAGATTTTGCACAATTGTAAAAAAATATTTGTGATTGCAGAGAATGAAGCTCATATTATGTCTGGAAATGCTTGAAGCTTTTCTACATGTCTCCTTAGCCATGGCAAAAGAGTATCAATCTCAAAGTGACATCTACTGCACAGCCTTTATAATGTGTGAAGAAGTGTTTGTTGGAGAAGCAGAAGCAGACTAGTCTGAGGTGGTTTAAGACACTGTGAGGTTGTTTAAAGGTGAGGTCTATGGGTAAACACCTGAAATGGAAAGATTATTCAAGCAGTCAGTCAGTAAAAACTGGAAAACTGTATTTTACCTTTGAATGCCTGGGAGAAAGTAAGTTTGGGAAATGATAATGCTGCTGTATTTCAGTAATGACCATGCTATGTAGGTGTATGTGGTGGTGGTGCTAGCATAAAGCTGATGCAAGATATTTCAGCACTGTGCACTAGGTTTGTAAAATGCACTGCTGTGCTGACTCTTGTGAAGCACATCCTGTCTGAATCTGAGAAACAAGTAAACAGTAATACTAGATTAGACATAAGTTCACTGAGCTCAGGTTTTGACTAATCCAGGCCACTCTAAGGCCTGATGTGTGCTTGAAGCAGTGCCATTAGGTCAAAGTGAGAGTATCAGGTAAGCAGGACAGGAGACCATTGCACAGCCCCATATTCCTAAAACCAGCAACATAATGGTTGCTTCTACATGGTAAAAGGGAGAAGCTTTCACTTTAGTGAAACCTTTCTCATAAACCAGTAGCTGCAGATGTGGTTATCTGGGGAATGATATCTCCCTCTTTGTAACCCAATTTAATGCTTAACCTAAATCAAGACAGTACTTCCAGTAATGAATCTCCTAAAGCACAAAACAAGGTCCAATCTTATAATCTGTCCTCCCTGAGAGAAGGATTTAATGGCATAATCATCCTCAAGGCCAGTGGTGAGATGTCTGTGTACAGATAGCAAGTGCTATGTCTGGATGCCTTAATTTAACTATAAAAATTTAATTATTTTGGGAAAACATATGGCTTATAAAGAAGGAAAATGGATAAAACGTGCATATGTTCCTTGTTGGTGACTCTAATAAATCATTGATGCAGGCAGAATAGAACAAGCCAGGGGATACCTGCTGCTCAGAGTCCTCATTACTCGTATTGCCAAAACTCTGAATGGACTTGGGAGAGGTTCCATGCCATTGTTTCTCTATCTGTGTTGTTCCACTACATCTATGTCTCTTCTAGGGTCAGGTTTGCTCTCCCAATTTAAGAACTTTCTAACTAGAGAGATTCTGCTCTCCCATGCTTTCTTTTCCCATGATGGGATTTTTCCAGTTTAACATGCTAAGGACTGAGAATGTATTTAATATCTATATGTGTCTGTCTATCTATCTATCTATCTAGCTATCTATCTCTGTATCTATACCTACATATCTATATCTAATCTATATCTTATCTATATCTATATCTATATCTATATCTATATCTATATCTATATCTATATCTATATCTATATATCTATCTATATCTATATCTATATATCTATATCTATATCTATATCTATATATCTGTATATCTATATCTATCCCTATATCTAATTTATATCTGTCTTTTATTGACTCATAAATTATTTTTTTAATATGTTGATGACATCTTGAAAGCAGTTGCACTCCTATCTTTAGAAAACTGAAATGAAAGTTAAATGAGTATTTTTGATCCTCCACTCCAAAACTTTCTCCTATAAAAAGACATTCTACTTGTCATTGAAGGGTACTGTTATGCAATATTCTTAAAACAGGAATGGAAATAACAATAAAAAATTTACATAGTTCCCTGAGGTTTTGGACTAGAAACAAGAAGGGCTTCTAAAGGCAGTGGAGGCAGCTCTGCTTGAGTTTGCAGTAGCCATTTTGAAGAAAAAAATTAAGGAAAATGAGAGAAGTAGCAGACAAAATAAAGAATATCAATGAGTTGGAAGTAATGCCATCAGTAGCTAGGGATTACTTGCGACTGAACTGAAGTGATAGGCAAGTATTTGTGTGACAGACTTTCTGGTTAAATTATGAACTTTTGGACGCTCAAAATTAAAGTTTGGACACCAACCATATAACCTTGAAGCATTATGTTGATTGCACCCAAGAAATTATTGATGTCAGCAGATCTGGTCTATTGACATATGAATGACTGCTGGTGATCTCTTGGTCACAGAAAAGATTAGTGCAAAAACCTATGGAGCTAAATTTCTCTTCTCTGGAAACAAAAGGAAGGCAGAGTGTTAAACTGACATCTACCAAGAAATGTCTTTTTGCTTTTTAGTAGTCATTTATCTAGAAGAAAACTAGAGCATGTGTGGCAACAGGCATGGCTAATGACCAGGTTTTTTCATTCTAGAGAGAATTAAAAAAACATCTGCCCCTATGCCTGTGGCCATATACATACAAGTGGCACATTCAGGAAAACGTTGGTTGATTCACAGTGGAATTCAGGTGATGTCACTTCTAAATTAGAGCCTTAAGATGTGATTTAAGAATTTGTTCTCTGCTTAGAGAAACAGAGAATTTGTGACTATAAAGAGAGAGGTAAGCTGTCTGGAAGAGCATGGGCTGGCAGCCTCATTGCTGTGGAGCCTTGTCACTCCATCCCAGGCACCTCTGCCAACCTCCTCTTGTGCCACAGCTGCTCTGCAATACAGAGGATGCCAGGCAAGGGCTTAGCTGCTCACAGAGATCATGGGTTACCTTCTGCTGTTCTCCTTCAGATTGTGATAGCTTGGAATCTCAGCCCAAATGCTTCTTTATTACTGTGTCAAGACATGTAATTGTTCATTAATAATTAATTAATGTAACATTCAGTAACACTTGAAAACTGTTTAGATGGGCTACTCATCCTGGCTTCTGTGCTATGCCTTGGAGAAGAAAATAAAGTGTTTACCAAGGAGAAAAACTGTGTATGCTTCAAAAGGAAGTTTTCAAAACAGGTATTAAGAACACTTCAGTGTCTCTGTGGGGACAATCTTCTCTGCAGAGTTGTCCACTTTGACATGGCTTTGCAGTGAGGTACTGCTGTCTGGGGAAAAAAAAATCATGCTCTAAGGAAAGCATCCAGAAGCTTTTCAAAATAAAAATACACATAGAACACCTGTCCTCTGAAGAGATTTGTAAGGCATGAGAAATGCAAACTTAAAATGTGCAATTATTTCAAGAGTTAAGAAGATGCTGTGGTTACTACTGTAATTTTTTTCTTCCTTTTAGCTTGCTCTCTAGAGCAGCCCATCCAAACTTATCCTGCTGAACATCAGTTTGTGAAACAAGTCCCTGACTAAATGTCATGAAGGGAGTTGCAGACTTGGACTACAGTTTTTACTGGCTTTAGCCCTTGTGAAGACTGCCTGCCCTGCTGTGACTGACATTTAGAAGCATCAGACCAAATAATTGTTATCACATTTAGAGGTGAGTACTGTGTCCTCTGTGCTTTAACAGCATACCCCAAAATCTCTTCTTCCAACTGGATGAATAATCTCTAAAGGGAGAGATTATCCTTTGCTACATTAGGATGGAAACTGTAGGCCTAGTGTTTGCAGGAGCACATGCAAATGGTCAGGAGAAGACACTGGAGGATTGTGTCATACTTTCAGGACTCTTCACAAGCTTACAAAAACTGTAAGCAATAAAATGTTCCTACATTGATATCAAGATTTTCCCAGACTGCTTCTTTTTGAGAAAGTTTTCCTAGAGGAGGTTCTGCATTGTGTGTAGATGCCTTATTTTCCCAGAAACAGAACGACATTTTTATTCTGACAGTAGGGCAAGTCTGATGTGGCTGATTTAGAGCAGAAAGAGCAAAGTTTGAAGGATAAAACCAGAAACAAACCCCAAATGAATCAACTCCAGGAATGGACACATCTTCTTTGTCGCATCATCTCTTTGCATCTCACATTGTTATGTTTTACTTCTCAGCACCGTTGCCTTCAGGTTGAATCAATGCAGTGTGATCCCCATCAGGATGTTTTTTATTTGAGAAATCAAGACTTGTTCTTTGACTTTCCTAGGCTGAAGAACAGAATTTTGCAAAAGCTGTTGTGAAAATTTAGAAGAAAAATATCCAACAGATAAAAAACTTCTTCCCATCTATCTAGGTTCTCCATTTTGTCTTTTTCAGTATGTTTCTTTTATTAAATTCTGGCAGCTACTTGGACCATGAATATTACTAATTTTTAAATGCAAGAAATATTTCACAGAGAAAAATTCTATTAAGATTTCTGGACATATCAGACCAAGAGCCAAATAGTCCTTTAATTTAGCATTAGGCATTTGCTATAAAAGTCATGACCATGGTAAACCTGCCTGGTATTAATGAGAATGTCCTCTGTTCCCAGAGAAGACCCATTGCAATTCAGCAATAATTAATGTATCATTGCAACAAAGTGTCAATGAAAGGTTATACTTTTTAGTGCTTGCCTTTTCAAAACAATTGAGCAATTAATTACTGTTCTCTAACCTCTTGCTCAGTTAAATGTCTTTCTGAAAAAAAAAAAGCTCTTTCTTTATATCCTGTCATTTCTGTCAAATTATCTACCCATCCTCTCAGAATGAATGTTTTTCTTGGTATCACAAGTCTCCTATGGAAGAAAGTAATTGAAATTAACACGCTAATAATTCAGCCTGCAAATTTTGCAGTTGGGAGGTCTTTGGTGGTCATAATATAAAATAGTTATCCTTTACAAGTGGCAGATATTATTAAGCCTGTGAAGCTGCAGAACACTTTCTATGTATTCTTCTGTGCAGTTCTGCAAGAACTTGCTTTTGAATGTTTCTCTTTCTACAGTTTTGTAATGTCTTTTACATAAACATTTTAAGGCAATTATTTATTACTAGTTTTATATTAGCTGATCACTCCAGTTTCTACATTTAGACAGGATGAGAGTATTCCTAAATGGGCATGAACAGCTACTTTTCACTTTAGTGTAGAGATTTGGAAGCGGCATTACCACCATTAACCACCATTTTCTATTCATAGCAGACCATTTCTGCCATTTGGGGAAGGTTTCTGCATACTCTGAGAAATGTTGATTTGTCTCCTGCCATGCATGTTTTGTTGTATACCACATAGCTGCAGTTGGAGGAGAAACTTCCTTGCAGCTAAATAAGAACTTTAAAAAATTATGCAAATTCCCACCAGGAGCAACATGATGTGTTACTGTGATGGAGCAGGATCAAGCTGCCAATGAAAAAGCTTCTGTTTTCAGAAACACTGAGACACAAGGTACTGGCCTGGAGAGAACACTGCTTAGCTCAAGAGCAGTGGATCCGTTGGAAAGCTGTCGATGGAGCAATAACCACAGCTCTTGAACAATTTATCCACTGAAGTAATTTTATGGTTGCTTAGCTTTCAATGAATTAAAATTACTAACAGACCTAACCTATGGAGGAAACCTGAGATCACTAGACCATGGTGTTCTATAAAAAGTCTTGGCATACCTTGCAATTTATCCTAAAAAGAAATAGATGTACTTTTTATACAGAGAAGCTCTGCTGTGGCAATATTTTCACAGGCTTACCGCTGTCTTCAAGGGTATTTTAGTATGGGCCACTTTGCTGTTTTGGCATTCTTCCCCATTTCATGTTTGAAATGTGTGTCTGTTTGGAGCAGAAGTCAAAAGTTATCTGTCACTGGAGAGGTTTGGTGCAGTAAATATGGAGTATTATGGAGGCCCAGATCTTCCTCTAGGCAAGTTACTATGGTTGAGGAAGGCTCTCCGGTGTGAAGAATCTCTAACTGAATAAATTTTATTGCCACAGCTCAAATTTGAGAATGAAGATTGGATTCCCATGAAAAATCTTTCCCTGCAGCACTTTTTCTGCCTGAGTAAATGCTATCTCCAATCCTCTCTGCTTCTGTTTGTGGCAAGGATGTTCATGCAGTTGGATACCTGAACCATGCAGTATCCAGCATTCATATGGATATCTAACTGAGAGGAGAATGGACAGAATGTGCTCTGCAGAGATATGCAAATATTTACTTGAACTATCAATGTGCTACATTTTACTAACAAAATAAACTCTCTATTTGTAGGACACCTGAATCACTAGCAGTAATGAATGCAATTTGCCTAAGGTGAAAACATCTTTGTAAAGTTGTGCTAATTTAATATTAACATATTTATATTTTGAAAATACATTTTAATACATTGATGCATGGAGAAGAGGCTCTTTCTCCAGGTTCCTTCACTGACCATCCAGAATAATCTGAGATTTAGATGCAGGTCTTAGGTTTAAGCTTGTAAAGCACTGGATTTATATTCAATATTACCGTATTTATTGTACCTGTCAATCAGTGACACAGCCTAGGCCAAGAAATGGTTAAGCTGAAGGAAAAGGGCAAGAAGTCTGCCTCAAGGTTTTTAGGTCTGGAAGGATACTAGACAATCACATTTGTTTCCTCAACTGCTTAAGTTGGAATCTGTCTAATCATAGCCTGTGTAAGCCAGGAAGGAAAGGTTGGATGGATAGATATTTTGGACAGCCCCTGCTTGCCCTTCCACCTTATCCTGTTTATCAATATTGGCTGGCCATGCAGATGCCTGAATCTTACTGTTTTTCCACAGTTCAGGAGTGGCCAGAGCAGCATGTGGACTGCTTTGTTTCAGTGAGGTAACAGGGTATGGATTCTGTGACATTAACAGAACAGTAGGGATAGTTACATCTGTCATAGCTAATATACTGTCTCACTTGCCTGTCTTCACAGAACCTAAATTTGTAAATCTGCCTTCTCAAGGGGTATAAAACCACCACTTGCAATAGTAAGTGGTGGACATGTGCAAACCTTGTTCATACTCAGTAAGGTGCCTTCATGGACAGTAACATAGCAGCCACACTTGACAAGCCACACTTGACATGCCTCACTTGGATGGACATTTATATACCTTGTATTCAAAATGCACAATGCATACATAAATATTGCTCTTTGTTTCTGCTAGTCTGCCAGTAAGAGTTTTTCTACATACAGGTTTATTTTCCAGTTTAAATGGATTTTCATCTGTCTTTTAGGGCTTTTGCTATAATGTTTTGTGGTTCTATTATAAAGAAGTTACTTTCTTCAGCAAATACCTGTTCTTCTAATGTTTTTGCTAAACCATAGTCAATTTTATGATAGTCTTTCAGATCATTTATTTGCTGATAGAAGGCAATTATAACCTGCAGAAAGTGGTTTGAAAGAGGCTAAGATTACGCAGACACCAGCCTCTCTCCTGCTTGCTGTCCCTGCTTATCAGGGACACACAGAGTGTCTTAACCATCATGTAGCACCTCAGTCAACACTCTGACTATGATGATCTTGTTTCAAAGGGGAAAGCATTTCTGAATACTATTATCTTGAACTTTGTAATATTTTTAAAATCCAGGGAAAAGGAAGAGAACTATTTATCTGATAGTAAAATTGGAATTGAATGCCTTTAATTATATTGCTCTAAAACAAAGATGACATGACAGGTTTGTGAGTCTTCTGATTTTCCCTTTGTATTTCTTTGAGCTTTTCTGGTTTTGACTGATAGCTCACTGCTCAGCTGCTAGATTTTCAACATGGAGATACATAAAAGTGTACTAAATGGAAATTTTGTTTTCATACATTCTCTTTCATATACCAAGCACATTAATTTTATGTATGCATGGAGACTGGAGTAATGGAGAGTACCTGAAAAATATAAAGTACTTCAGATGCATCTATAGTTGCAAATGCGAGAACTGCAGGACTGTTTTCTTCTGATAAAAGAAAGAAAGCAAACAACTTTTGCTTTCTGGAACTGTTGCCTTGATGACTGCACTTTGAATAGCAATGGATGGCTCTCAGATAGCTCTGAAGTAAGATAAAAAGCAAACTTCTGTACATGGAACAAGTCTGAAACTTTTTTTTAGTTAATTATCTAATAATAAGTTATTAGGGGGAGGAAAATGGGCAGTTAGGGCAAACATTTTGTCAAAAATATTTTTCCTACATTTTTGGTGGTTTAGGTAGGCTCAGAGACAATCTGTGAAATTTAAAAAGCTGTCTAGGTTTAAAACTCTTAATGTTTAAGAGTTTCACAGGAAACTATTCTAATCAAACCCACTTGCTCCGTTTACCTTACATCCTTTCCTTAGGAGCAGCTGCTCAAAAAACAAAGGTAGTAAGTTTACACAAATGTGTATAAATAAGGGAATCATGTTGGCATCACCTATAATTAATAAAAAAATGATTGCAAGGGACAGAGCTTCAGTCTTCTCTCAGGATATCCTTCTGGAGAAACTCTGAATTTACTCATCTGTCAGAGGAACTGAAAAATCCTCCTCCTAAGAAGACCAGGTGTGTTGAGGACTGGAACCAGATTTCAGTGAAATTTTATTTTTCAGTGAATTTCAGTTCATTTAATGCCTGTGTTTAATGGCATTTTAAGCATATTGTAACTGAACTGGGAAATAGTTACAGAATTTTCTTTTCTTTTTCTGGTTTTTCCTCACAGCTCCACTTGAGATATGAGACTGTTTAACACTGTTTGTTGTCCAGCTGGTTTGCTTTATGGTATTTTCTTACTCTGCTGTGGAGTTTCTAGCTTAAAATAGTAATTTGTAACAAAAATATGGAGCTAACTATCAATTTCCATCAGTATGAAGTTCAAGTGTTAATGATCATTGTATGTGCACAGAAAAAGTGTGAGCTTTTTGCATCTCATAAAAATATCAGTACTTGTTTTTCTTCAAAATGGGCAGTGAAATGTAGTTAGAAATCTCTGGTTCCATGAAAAATACATATACCGAATTTTAGGGTATTACCTTAGGTCTAACCTACTTGATAATTTTACTGTGCTATAATGAAGTTAACAGAATTATTAAAAGATAAATAATAAGTCACTTATGAAATACTTGAAAACTATTAGGGAGAACTGGGGAAAGTGGGTGTTAATAGAAACTGGTGATTTCTGGCAGTTCTTTTTGCATTTATCACAGAGTTTCTATGTGTGGCATGAATTTGTATTTTTCATGGATAAATATTTTTTCACACTTCACACTTTCTTTTTCACTACAAAATTCACATCCATCACAGTTGTCAAGATTTTCAGCATTACAATGCACATCTGCCCCAAGGGCTAAATTTCAATGCAGAGAAGGTACCACACATTGTTCTTGCTGCAGCAGCAAGACTGGAACGTTGATGGCTGCACTTTAACTGCTATTTGAAGGTTGATTGTGCATGCCCAGTGCATCACTTAGTAAGAAAAATAGCAGGATAAGAGTGTTTTTACCAATCAATTTCCTCAAACTCTGTTACTTTGTAAACTTTTAAACTCTGCTGCTTTGGCAGCAAAATTGTTTATTGAATTGAAGGCGGAACTTATGAGTGAACTGCATTTCCTAGCTGCAGCAGATTATGTAAACCTAGTCGTCCATTCAGTTGTGGAAGATGCTGATGCAGAAGTTGAGAGATTCTGTTTTCCTTCAGATTCCTGACATCAGACAATCAGCTTAGATTTTGTGATTCTGTAACTAAAACAGCATGAAAAAACATAGTATTGATTCTTCTTAGGTGGGCAGACTAATACGTGAAGATTTGACTCAGGAAAGTAAAATGAAAACTTCTGTGCAAGAAAGACCTTTCTTGCATAGTAGTGAATATAAATGTTGTGTGGTGACTTTGACATTGGATGCTGTAACTGATACAGGGTGTTCCAAAAGGCCGAGTAGGCATTATGTTGCTTCAGCAATCTGATAATGTTGAGGAATATCAATATTATGTGCAGCACTGCTCTGGAAAGATATTGTTTAGGGTGAGGAATTTAAATTCACTTGCATTTCTACTCAGAATAGACAGAAAGGTCCTGCTGTTTTGTGGAATGGGACATGTATGTTTATAATCAGAAACAGGGATGCGCATGCAAGTGGTGTACAGGAGAATGGTGGTGAGTCGTTTGGAGTACCACTGAAGATCCAAAGGCTTCTGTCCCCGGAACCACATGTTTGTAGTAAAGCACATATGAATTGGATGCATTTCCAATAACTAATAAACAGTCTCTCCCTTGAAAAGTGAAATATGTACTTCTGTGTGAGTTTGTGGGGGTGATGATAACTGATTAAGAATGTGATATGCGATGTGTTGGAAATCTTGAGAAGGCAACACTTGCAAACAATTAAAATTATTCACATCCTATGTGAAATGGAGCTGATAAACTTCCTGTGTCTCAGTTTGCTCTCCGATTTTGAAATGCGTTCCCTTCTGCCCCTAGAAAACACCATGAAATATTCATCACTAAAGAGGCAATCTGATGGGAGCAAGGAGGTATGATGAAAAGGTTCAACTGGTAGTACTATTACTGTGGGGAAGAAAATAAAAAGACTGATATAAAGTGAGAACAGAGTTAATTCCCTTATCTTCTGAGGTGACAGCCTGCTGCAATATATGTTATTTTATTCCATGAAATATTAAATAAGTCTGCTCTCCAGAAAGATCACTGTATCTATTGAAAGGAAGGAGAGGTAGAAAGCTCTCATGGTTTGCTCTAAGAACTTGTTAATTGTTGTCTGATTATCTGAAAAATCCTTCTTCAGGATTTCTGGGAAATCCCAGAGGTGAAGTTGCTGGTAGTTGATACAGAAACAATTTTTTTCTTTTTTTTTTTTTTTTCTTTTGGGTGGTATCAAGTCTACCACAAAGAACAAACTTCGAAGAATAATCATGTAAACCAGTACTTTATATGTAGTTTTGTTATGCTAAATGGGTTCCAGGTTTTTTTTAGAGTTTTTGTAAGAACATAGAGTTATTTGAACTGTGCCTCTACTTAAATTGTGCGTAATACAGCTTATATAAGTAATCTATTATTTGCATTATTGACACTGATAACACGGCTGAAAAGTGACTCTTGGTCAGTACTGAGAAATATTGCTTGAGTGGAAGAGTTCCGTTTGGCAAGAGGGGAGGAAGGTTTGCCAGTTATCAGTTTGTCCCCTCTTGTGAGAGTCCAGGGCATCCCCCTGGATCCTCTGGGGATGCAAAAACCCCCATGGCGGACCCCTCTGAGACCCCCGAGTGAAGCCCAAGTGCCCCAGAGGCTGGATTTAGCTCCATGGGAAAATCTACCAACTCTGAAGGAAGAGATGCAAGCTTTACAGTTAAGCAAAGTGTGAATTAGATTGTTAGAGTGAAGAAAAAGTTGATTTTTTGATTGTTTATATTATTGGCCACGAGGTCAAGATGGAGGATTTGGGGTGTGGTGGTCTCCTTCTTCCTTCTTCTTCATGTCATTCATGTTGGGAGGCATCCTGGGAGCCACAGATTGGATGGGGACAGAGCTGGACATTTTAACAAGATTGTGTAGTATTGGAAAGTTATGGTAAATATAGAATACATAGTTTAGGGTATAAAAGATAAGTCCTGCCTTTTGTGGGCAGACTTCCATCCTGGTCGCTGTGCAGAGCAGACCGCTACTCGCCAGCGAAACACTTTAAAGATAAGATACAATAAATAACCTTGAAACCTGGACGATCGTCTCCTGCAGTTTCTCTTCAGCGGCTTTGGAGAAAACCCCGCATCCCGAATCACCTCCTGTGTCCTTCTGAGGAGGTCTCATGCATAAAGTGACCCTCAGCTGTGACACCTCTTAGCAGACAGTGCCAGTGACATTAAAAATCTCAATGTATGATTTATATCAGCAGAAGCTACTTTCGGGGCTCAAAGTGAGATACACAGAAAGTTTTCTCTGTTCCTTCTCTCCTCTCACTTTCCTGCTAGTAATACAAATGCAACTTCTGCATGCAGATCTTCTGTGTCTATGTTCAACTGCTTCTAGAAAAAGAAACCTGAAGCTTGGTTTGGTTAACCCTCTTTGGGTATCTCTGTATGCTGGAATGGGTGAACCTAATTCTCACTGCAGGCATCAGAAGCCAGGAAGGATTTATATCATTTTACGGCTGGGGGAAAAGAGACAGGAATGTTGAAATACTTTATTCATGGCCAAAAATGAGTCAGAGAAGAGATGAAAGGCCTTGGGAGATCCTATCCTCCTTAAAGCTAGATACAGAATTATTATTGTTAGCCATAGTCTGAAAAAACCATGCCTTTTTCCCTTCCATCCTAGAGGAAGTGTGCTCCAAGGCCTCAACTCGTAATGGCTGGGCTGAGAACAGTAGACATGTTTGGGATAATGCAGGCTCAGTCTGAATTCCTTCAGCCTCTTTTGAGGCAACATCCTGAATTCTCCATGATGCTGGTCCCTCCCTTTGTATTTTCTTTTTTCTTCTCAATTTTGAGTGAAATTAGATCAGACTATTGGACCTTCTCATGCTCAAAAAACTGAGCCAGACACTTGAGTTTATATCCCTGCTCTAGACTGATCTCACTGAAATCGCTTTCCAAAAGATTTCTCAGGTGAAAGATTATTTTTCAAGTGCCTGTGAAAGTGTTGTGAAGGATTTCCTTTTTTCTGTGCTGGAGTGAGGTTTTCAGCAGAGTGAAGCTCTAGAAAAGGCTTCTGGGAGGAGCAAATGGACCACAAAATTAATCTGTTTCAGAGTTCTAGTCTTCAAGTGACAATGCACTCCAATACTACATTTTACAAGCATGCTTTTTGAAATACAAAACAGCATTTTGGGGAAAAAAAAGCAAAAATATTGCTATTGCTATTCTTTCTGGTCACAAAGGGAAAAAAAAAGAAAATAAAAGAAGTCAAGCTGATTGAATAGCAAATTCTTAGAAGCCAGTTGCCAGGCTGTTTTCATTAATTAGCTTTTCATCCATTCCATCTAACCAACAGGATCTAAAATTGGCTAATGAAATGAGGAAGGGATGATGCAATTGAAAAGCCATTAATTCTGGCTGCAACTCCTGCAGAACGGATCCTGGGCTTGACTGCTACAGCCCAGATGCAGGATGCTGGGGTGCACAGCAGTGTGATGAACCTCCCAAAGTGCAATCTCTGTTTGCAGTCATGGGTTGTCAGAGCTTTCTCCTGGTTCCTGGGAATTTCTTTTAAAAATGTGCTCAGATAAATTGAATCAGCTGAGGATGTGGGCACACCTAGACTGCTGTTGACTAAGTCAGCCCTTTGACGAAGTAGGAAATTTGGCATCTGAGGTACCACTGAGATGATATTTCCATACCCTTTTATCTGACTTGAAATCAGGAGGAGTCTGTGTTGAGTGCTTCAAGCAATTTCTAAAAGGCTGGCAATATTTGCCAATAAGCCCCCCACCAACTTTTTTTCTTTTCTTTTTTTCTTTTTTTTTAAGCAGTGGCTTTCTAGATGCTAAAAAATGGAGCCAGTTACAGACTCACACTTTTCAAATAATGTTTCTGGTAAACTGCTGTATTTTTATTCATCTCTGCTTTAATAAACTAAATTCTCAAGCAGTGCCTCATGGCAATAAACCAGATGGAAACAATAATTTGCATATCTCAGGAGAACAACATGCAGGCTATTCAGAGATAGAGGGGGAAACCACCAAATATTATACACAAATTACTGTATTTTAACATTTACTAGGCAACAATTGTTTAGTTTTATGTAGGTATCTATTTATTGTATTCCATTGCAAAGTATCTTAAAGTAAAATAACACCATTAAGTTTTCAGAATGCATAATTATGATTATTGGCACTTAGTTCACCTGCTCATCTTTCCAAATGACACAATTATTCATAGAATCCTAGAATGATTTGCATTGGAAGGCACCTTGAAATGTTTTAGCTCCAACATCCCTGCCATGGGCATGGACACCTTCCACTAGACCACGTTTTTCACAGTCCCATCCAGCCTGGCTTTCAACACTTCCAGGAATGAGGCATCCACAACTACTTTGGGCAACTTGTTAATAAAATCTAAATTAGTCGTATCTGTAGTGTCTGACATTTATTTGCTTTAGACTTTAGACTGCACACCTTAGAAGAGCTAAATTTCTCTGTCAGGAGTTTGATTTATGTTTAAAATGTACTTAGGGATAATGATTGTAATCTGATATCTAATTGCTAGGTTTTAGATGGTTTTGTCTAATTCAAATATGACCAAGACTGACAGCTACAAAAAATCTCAGCTGACTATCATGGACAGGCTTTTCTTAATTTTTGTTTGTTTGTTTGGGTTGAGAGTTTGTAGAATGTTTGTTTTGTTACTGATTTGGTGTTTATCCTACCTTTTTTTTCTTTTTTCTTTCTTTTTTTTTTTTTTTTTTTGCCTTTTACCAGCATGAATCATCACAAAAGTCATTCTTAGTCTTACTTTATGCTGAAAGAAAATTTATACCATAATAAGTGCTTGTATCAGCACTTGGCTGTAAGGAGGTGGCCTGAAATCAAACTGAAAGACACCTTTCTCTGTCTGAGTGAGCTGTACTAGCACAGTGAAAGGTAGTAGGTGAATGTAATGAAGCAAGGAAATCTCATGGTATTTCCTCTGTAAACTAATAGTTTCTCGGCAGAAATGTTTCACTGTGTTCAAGTAATCATTTATATGACGGCTGAAACGTATGTTTCATGAGATTGATGCAATGGTGAGGCTGTCTGGCGATATTTTGTGCAGGTTGGGTGGCTTTACATTTTGAACAGATGTATGTTCTAGTTCTATGACTGCTTTTCTAAGAGAAACCTTGGTTTTGGCAATTTGAGAGTTTTGGGAAAGCCCTTGGGAGTTTTCCAGTTGGTGCTGATTCAGCATTTTCTACTCATACTGTATGATTTCCCTGCCCTTTGTCTTCAACCAAGAAAGAATTATTAGTGATAAGACAGTTCTATCAGTGTACTCTTTGAAATGGAGACTACAGGGAAGTGTTTGCATGGGTTAATACCACAGGGTTTTGACCCTTACATTCATTTGCCATTTAGCAATATACTTAAATGAGGAGTGGATGGAAACTGCATGTAGGGCATTTATACTTAAACCTCATACAAGTTCTGATGTTTGGCCCTATTTCAGTCCATTTTGACAATTTTCTCTTATAAACCAGTGCTGAGTGGTTGCAAATTATATTGTATATCAATAGCTGCCAGCAGGAGTACCTGAATCACAGGAACCATCCTTTCTCTTGTCCCTGCACCACAGCACCCTGAAACTGCTGAGGGGAAGGGAGGGAATGTACAGACAGGTGAGGTGTCCTTCTCCCTCACCTCTGCCTAAGCAACGGGGACTGACTCTGATAGCTGCATCTGGCTTAAGCTGGACTTTCCAGACCCCACCTGGAGTGCTGCATCCAGCTCTGGGGTCCCCAGCACAGACAGGTCATTGACTGGTTGGAGCAAATCCAGAGCATGCTCCTTGGGGAGAGGTTACTCCTTGTAGCTGAGACACTCCTTGCTGCAACAGATTCTTGGTAAGCAATTAAAAACATGCTAAACTTTGAGATTTTAACTAAGATAAATAAAGCATTATATATAAAATCCTTTAGATATAAAACATAAACCACATCTAGGACTAAGTCTGGATATACCCTCACATAAACTGAAACAGGAATTAAGAATGCAAGGGGGTCCTTTTTGAATCTCATGACTTATTCGGAAGGTCTCACTGAGAGTTTTGCCTGACCCTGTTCTCTACACAGCAAATGTTCAAGTGTGCCTTGCCATCAAATGTTAAATCACTGTTGTGGTTACTGTTGCACTTTGTTAAATCACTGTTTTATATCAATAAATGTACTCCTACTTCTCTCTTACAAGTGAAACTCATCACTCATTCTGTCGCAGTGGCAAAAGACCGGCCGACACATCTGTCTTTTCCTTTTTCCTGAGTTCTTGTCTAAACAGTACTTTCTAGGCTGAACTGAGAGAGGTTGTGATATAAACCCCTTTCAGTCCTTTATGTTGAAAAGGCACAGAATTGAAAACTTGGTACTGCACTCACTTGTTTGATGTATACACATACTTATCTTCTACTTTTCTGATTATGTCTGATCTTCTAATGCCACAGTCTGCAACATGAATGTCCCTATATATGCTGTTTATTTCTGTATCTTTTCTCCAAGAGGTATTCCTCTATCCACAGTGTATTGTTTTGTGAAAGTAGAATTTAAAGGGCATGCGTATCTTTGTTTCCCACTGCAGTAAAGTGTCATGAATCTGAGATTAACCTGAAACTTTATAGCCAGTTTTCATTGACCTATCTCAGTCAGCCAGCCAATTTTGCATTTGCAGAAGTAGAATATTACACAGGACTTTCTAGATATTCAGTAAGGCATTTTTTGTATATGAGTAAGGCATCATACCGTATATGAGTTGAATCTGTATCTTTAAATTGACCAATGGGCTGGAAAGATATAAGGAAAATATAAAAACCTTTTTTTTTTTTTTTCCTAGGATGTAGTATGCATAGAGGGTATGTGTCTATGTGAGAAAGGAAGACTGTGTCTTTCAGGAAAAAAACAACAAATCATGCAGTGGGGTGATGCAGAGGTTGTCTTACACAGACAGTCTCTCTTGCCTTGATATATTGGTGGTTTTGAATGCAAGCTGCATGCTTTGGAATTTGGCTATATTACACCAACTGGAAAAGAGAGTTTCCATTTTGTTGCTAAACAGCTTAATACCAAACAGGGGGTTGCAGCTGTGTCTGTGAACAGAATGAACTAGGAGCAGTTTTAAAGTTCTCTTAGATAACCTGCCTCTTGCCTGTTATACTAAGTATGCTATTAAGAGACAGCTCACATGCTGTGGGAACCAGAGATGCACAGTCCTCAGTAGATCACAGCTGCTACACTTCATTCTGAACGACATTTATTACAGTGCTTTGTGTAATGTAGTCTATTATCTCTCAAATTATCTAATATTTGGTGCCCAGAAAATCTCCATTTCCATAGAATCACGGAACAGGTAATGTTGCAAGAGACTGCACTGGGCAATCTGGTCTAACTCTCCTGTTCAAGCAGGGTCATCCTAGAGTACTCTGCACAGGATTGCAACCAGGTGTTACTTGAGTATGTCCAGGGAGACTATCAATTCTGGTGCTCACTCACCTGCACAGTAAAGAAGTTCTTCCTCATGTTCAGCTGGAATTTCCTGTGCCTCATTTTCTGCCCATTGCCTCTTGTCCTGTTCCTGGGCACTACTAAATAGTGCCTATCTCCACTGTTTTGGCACCCTCTGCTGAAATACCTGCAGATATTGATGAGATGCACCCATCTCTGCCCACCTCTCCAGCCTGTTGAAGTTTCCCTGAGGCCTCTGGCTTATTGCCCACTGCTCCCAGCTTTGCTGAGAAAGAATCTGCCCCTTCATCCAAGTTACTGATGAATAAGTAAAAGAACACTGGGCCCAGTATGGAGCGTTTGGGGATATCACCAGTGAGAGGTGTCCAACTACATCCTGTGCCACTGACAGACCCTCTGGAACTTTGCTGCCTAGTCAGCTCCAAATCCACCTAACTGTTCGCTCATCCAGTTCCCACTTGCTGAGTTTGCCTACAATGATGTTGTGAGAGAGGGAGTTGAAAGCCTTGTGAATTGAGTTTTGCCAATCTTTTGTATGTGCAATGAAAAAATGGAATCTACAAAGTTTAAGAGAATAAAATGTGCTGGAAAATGATACGTGGCTGAAAAAGGAAGGATGTTAAATAAAATGCACTGACTTCTCTTTTTGCTCTTCTCACCCTGAGAAAAACAGTACCTAAGAGCGAAAGAAACTGTGCACACAATAATCTCCCTGTGGTGAAACAGCTTTCAGGTTCCTCTGAATGAAGAGTTAAACCTCTTACATTTTCTCCTTCCCTCTGTATGTGTAACTACATGTGTAGTAGTTAGGCTTATAAAACACAATACTTGCAAAATGGGATGAGTGAATTCAGGAATAGAAGCCTTTATTTGAGAAGTGTTCATGTGTTTTTGCTTTAGTTAATACCTTAACATATTTTGTGTATGATTAAAAACAAAACAGAAAAGAAATAATCCTGTTGGAATTGTTCCTGCTGAGAGTGCCCATCAGGCTTACTGCATGTGGCTGTTCTAAAAAGCAGAAAAAAACTTAAGGAACACTCCTGTTTCACATGAGGCAAAACATAAGTAAGACAAATATATTGTGGACACAGTAAAGAGCTAACTGTTTTGGTAAATTAAGCTCCACTGTGGAAACTCCCTCTTTGGTAATCTCTCAGTTGATATTACTAACAGCCAAATAGATTGCTTCTGGTTTGTGGTACATGTTTCTTTCAGGATTAGCTGAAGCCTAATGCTGGAAAAGGGACTGGAAACTGCAAGGATTGTGCTACTGGTCTGCTTATGGGTCTTACTGCTCCTGAAGAAATAATTTAACTGTTCTGGTTGTGGAGACAGAGGTGGAAAAGTTCAAGCTGAGGTCAGTGGGACAGGACAGTGTTCACTTATGCCTTGCTTAAGGGAGCTTGTTGAAATGTTTTATCATTTATTTCATTATTGTATTATTTTATTTTATTTAGTTTAGTTTAGTTTCTGGTTTGGTTTGTTCTGGTTTGTTCTGGTTTGGTTTGATTTACTTAATAAATATGCCAGCAAGTTGGAAGCTTGAACCATTTGGCCTTAGAAAATGAACCAGAAAATGTATGGAGTTTTTGGGGTTTATGGCAACCTACCTTCGAAAATAAAACTGCACTCACCTCTTCAGAAAACACAGTTCTGAGTGCTTTGTTTTGGCTTGGAACTCAATCACATCTTTAAACAGCTTTACCTGAGTACCTGTATGCCAGTTGTATTGAACATTCATACTTAGAAAGCAGTCCAAGTCCAATAACATGCAAAAAAGTGTTGCAAAAGAGAAGTTTTAGTTGGTTGTCTAGGTAAGAAACAGGTGAGTTCTGATTAATTGCACATTTTATATCCTTGGGTTCACAGCAAGGCCTTTTGAGGAAGGACAAGCCAAGTGCTCTGTGAGATCTGCTTTTGTTCAGAAGGAGTTACGGGTTTGGGATCAGGAGTTATCTGCAAAGGGCACCTCTGAGTCTGTTACCTGGAGAATAGATCTCCATGGCAGAGAGACTGAGGGTGCACGCTGGCCTGATTGAACTATATTCATAACAGAATTAGGAAATACGCTTGTGGCATGAAATACAGAATTTGTGACTGTTTTGCATTTCTTTTGGCAGGTTGTTCTGATTTTCCTCTTGTGTGTTTGAAACCTGGATTACTGACATGAGAAAATTCTCTTGTTTGTGGAGTCAGTTTGTCTCCTTCTTCTGGTCAGCATGTCTGCAAGAGACTGAGGAACAGCAGTGACAGTTGGACACTTCATTAGATGGTTTTGATGTGAATGTGTGATTCCTGGTGATTTCAAACTATATAAATATCAATAGAACTCAGTATCTCAACAAGGTAACTGAAGTAATGCAGGAGGAATATGCAGTACTTTTATTGTTGCACTTAAATGAAAAGAGCAGTGTTGCAAAGAACAATAAAGATATGGGAAAAAAACTAGTGAATTTTGTAAACTGAAAACTCTCCCCTTGAGAATGAATGAGTTTTTTCACAAATAAAGTTTAACTCTAATGAACTGAATTTTTAAGTCATTGGAAGCATTAAAAAAAAAGTGACAGTGTTAACTTAAATAGTATAATATAGTATAGTAATGTGTATATGTATATATATATATATATATATATATAAATATATAAAATATATAATATAGTATAATATATCTATATATCTATATATCTATATATCTATATATCTATATATCTATATATCTATATATCTATATATCTATATATCTATATATCTATATATCTATATATCTATATATCTAATAGTGGTGGGCAATAAGCTTTGCACTTTAGAGGAGGGCTATTTTAAAGAAACCAGACAGCACTCTTATATTTCTTTGCATAAATTGTGAAATAATATTTTTTTAGAGGTGCACATATTATTTTCTTTTAAAACTGCTGTGGAGTGAAAGTTTACAGGCATTTTAACATATTTATTTAATTATGGTCAAGTAAGGAAAAAGTAAGACTTCAAGCTCTATCAGAGTAAATCATGTAAGGTAAGGAAAAGGTTTGTTGAACGCAGGCTATATAATAGGAAAATGATTAAAGTAACTCCTGAGGCTAACCCACTATTTCAGCATCACGGTGTGGTTTAAAAAATTGCTTCAGGGCTCAATTCTCCCTCTGTTATCTGATGAAGTATCTGATAAAATTCTCCCTCTTGAATGACCAGGGATGGGTTTTTAGATTTTTCTCTGTCACACATCCTCCTCCCCAAGAGCAATCAAAGTGAGATGGGGTAAATAGAGACTCTAAAACTTAATTTTAGATGGTGGGCCTTGCCTACCTTGTCTAGTTATGTTTAATCACCCATCTCCAAAACACAGGAGGCTTCTATGAATAAATGAGTGACTATTCCTGGGCTAAAGATGCCTCAGATGAAATTAACATTAGTTCTCTACTAAAAAGACCTACCTGGACTGCACAACTTTCAAAAATCAAGGTTATACTTCATGTGAGCATTATCTGCTATGAAATTTTAAAAATTCTCTTCCAATCTGCTGGTGCATGTCCAAGGAAGAGCAAAAAAGTTGATGAAGGGTGTGGAGCACAAATCCTGTAAGGAGTGTTTCAGGGGCTGGGGCTGTTTAGCCTGGAGAAAAGGAGGCTCAGAGGTAATCTTATCACTGTCTACAGCTCCCTGAAAGGAGAGTGCAGCCAGGTGGGGTTGATCTCTTCTCCCAGGTAACAAGAGGCAGGACAAGAGGAAGTGGCTTCAGGTTTCAGGAGGGAGGTTTAGATTAGATGGAAAGGGTGGTCAAACATTTGAACAGATTTCCCCGGGAAGCAGTGGGATTGCCGTTCCTGGAAAGCAGATGGTGTGCTTAGGGACATGTTTTGGTGGCAGACCTTGAAGTCTTAAGTTAATGGCTGGGCTCCATAATGTTAGAATTCTTTTCCAGCTTTAGTGATTCCATGATTCAACAATCATACAGAAATTATCACAATAGTGTTTATTTCTGTCCTTTTGAAGCTTTCTGGTCTCCTCTGAATTGAAAGAGGGAAAAAAATTAATTTAAGGGCTTCAATGCAATGACTACATAACTAGAAAGAGTCAGGATCTCCCCCATCTTCCAAAGTTACTTACTTCTCTTTGAAAGATGCAAGCTGTGGCAGCCATGCTGACATGCCCCTTGGAAGGTCACATTTTTGAACACAAAGTACTATCTGGCTTGTTATGGGTTAAACCCCTTAGGCAGCTGGGGCCCACACAGCTGCTCACTCACTTCCTACAGCAGAACAGGAGAGAGGCTCAGAAGGGCAGAAATAAGAAAACTTGTGATTGAGACAGTTTAATAGGAGGAGCAGAGAAAGGAAAGGAAATATAACAAAATTCAAGTGATGTATGAGCAATCACACACCACCAGCTGCCTGGTGTTCAACCAATCCCTGAACAAGGGTGACACTGGAAAACATTTAATTGCTGAGCATGATGTTATATATAACTATGAGATATCCTTTGATGACTTGGGGTCAGCTGTCCTGTCTATGTCCTCTACCACTCTCTTGCCTGCCCTCAGTCTACTTGCCTGGAGTGGAGAGAGTGGGAAACATGGAATGACTTGGCACTCCAAGGCACTCCAGCAATAGCTAGACAAAGAGTCTGTTATCAATGCTGTTCAGAGAGCAGGGTCACATATGCAGGATCTAGCAACATAGGAGGTGATGTGATGAAAACTAACTCCACCCCAGACAGACCCAATAACTGATCAAAACCTCCATGCCTTCCCTCAGCTAGGGGATTTTTAGCTGTTCAGTTGCTAATGTAAATGAATTAAATATTTTCCTTTGCTCTGCTGCTTGTAGAATATGTAACTTAATTCATTGCAGAGCTGTAGCTAAAGATATCTTGACACAGCTCAGCTAGGACAGAAGACTGCATTAGAACAAAGACAAAAACTTTCTCTACGTGGTAGCTGGTGCTAAGGTATTTGGTTTCAGAAGAATAGTTTGTTTTTCCTACTGTGTTTTCACACTGCTTTGAGGAACTTTGTTGTTGGGACCTATGTACATCTTCAAAGCAGTCTCTATCTGATTTTCAGCAAGGACATATGTACCATTCTGCTTAAAAACATTTGAATGATTAGCAATCTCCCTCTGAAACCTGTGAGACATTGGCATTTGGGTATCTCTGAAGATTTGAGCTTTGGAAGCTTAAAAAGCAAACTTTCAAATACTCCTGGAATGAATAAGAGTTGTGTTATATTTCAGTGGGATTTGAATTTCCAGAAATTTCTTAAGAAGTAGAATTGTGTTGCTTTTAAAAATGCTATCCTGACTTCACTGAAAAGTAATTGATCTGATCTAGCTAAACTGTAACAGTGTTTGAGGTCCTTGTCATTGCAGTTCATAATCTAGATAAGACTAATTCATGGATTAAAAAAATAACAATTGGAAAAATTGTTCCCTAACCATGAAGGTTGAAGCCTAAAGAACTTTCTAATATACTAAGGTATAGTATCTCCATTTACTTCCACAATTACCTATGCAGACACTATCAAAAGTCTAATAGAGACTTATGTGTGTATCTGGGTGGTTAATTATCCTTATGTACTCTTTAATTTGGCTTCATGATGCAGTACCTCTAGCTTTACTTTCTTCTTTAAAAATGGTTTCTGATATTACTGCTGCATGACAGATGTTTTCTGAGAAATCTCCACAAAATTAAAAGACAGAAACTGGTTCTAAATTCTATGTATTACAGATGCTGTGCTCCTTGTTTTAATTTTTGTTGCATTATCTGTAATTCAAGAAAAAGAGATACCTAAAATAATATGAGTGCTGCTCTGTATAAGCATTGCCCTAAATTTCTCTAAAATACATGTGTTCAGATAAATGAGGAAGAATTAAAGGTTTAAAATAATTCCACAAGAGTCACAGATGTTTTACATGGACCACAAAGTATAAGGCCATAAGTATTATAAGTATTCTGAGCTCTGACAGACATTCCTTACTACAGTGCACATATCTCCACATATAATGACACAGAAGTTTCATAGCTGGAAAGAACCCCTGTTGCACACTATACCACTCATATAGATATTCATAAGGATTAAAGCATTAGCCTCTGCAAAAACATATTTGTCCTTGTTTCAGGAGGATTAAATTGTCTGGTCCACTCAAGTCCAGACAGTAGAAGGATTCTAGAACTGAATTGAAAGAAAACTCATGGTAGGCAAACTTGATAACTCTGGCTATTTGGGGGAGAAAAAAATAAAGTAAGAAAAAGAAGAAATTTATCTCTCTTTCCCAGTCCTTCCCAGCTCTTTCTCTTCTTTCCCAGTAGGACAATATGCTTGTCATCCACCCCTTTCTTTCAAGGTCCTAGTCTACCTGCACCTCTGCAAAAAGGAAAAGGAATTAATTTAGAAAACCTTTTGTTGTAATAGAAGTGCACCATCCTAATGCTGTGAACAGGACTTTGAAAGCTCTTGCAGGTTAGAGATACCCAGAACCAAGGAGCTAAAAGATGATCCTGAAAAACAGCTTTTTTTAAGATCTGTGCTTGGCACAGAAGTAGTACATCAAAACCAGAACAACTCATTAGTTTCTCTGCTTTCCTATTTCTGTTTGGTTCCAGATTATCTGGGAAAGAAAGGTACACAATTCTGATGTAATTTAAGAGTACCAGTATGACAGAGTATGTATGATTGGTTCTAAATGTAATTTTCATATCTATAACACTCTTTGCAGCAAAACAGTGGATTGCATAAGCACTTCTTACCTAGGAATCAACTAAAAATGTCCCAAAAGATGCAATTTTTAGTGATGATTTTTACTGACATTACAAGCAATGCTGTTGTAAAAACTTCCTTCAGAAAAAACCAAAGATGACACTGAGCGCATGAAATTAAGATCTTAGTTAGTCACACACAAATATTGAGAGAAACTTTTGTGAACTAAAGTGATTGTTGCAGTATAAGCACTATTAATTGACAGTTTACAGCCAATATGCATGGGAATACAGAACATATGAACTTTTTAACTTAGAAGTTCCCCTATTACTAATCTACATTTGCCCCATTACAGAACAAGAGAGAATGCATCTAAAGTGTCAATTACAAATCCAAAATAGGAAGTGACACTTGGACTGTTGTGTCTGATTTTGAAGTCCATGGTGCAGGAAAAAGTGTCATGGGAAAAATGGAAGTGAGTCTCACAATGGGCACCTAGAAGAGGTGTATGAGAAGAGGCTGTCAGTGAGCTGGGTCTGTTCAGCCTGGATTAGAGGAGTGTAATGGGGAAATTCCATTGTGGTTCTTCAGATACGTAATGACAAATATAGACAAGATGGAATGGTACTCTCCTTTAGGGTCTGTAGTGGTAAAAGGAGAGGCAACAGACAAAATCTACAAGAAGAGAAATCCTGATCAACACACATAAGCCTTTTTTCTTTGAGGAAGACAAAATGCATGAAGAGGGGCCCAGAGGTTGTTTATCCTTGGAAAGATGCAGAATGTGGCTGATCACAGCCCATCTAACTGCTCTGAATGAGGTGTTTGAAATAAATGACCTCCAGATATCCCTTACAATATATTCTGTTCTGTGACTCTGTGGTCACCTTTATTTTTTAAATCCCACAATTATGTGGGTATTTTGATTAAAATAGACAGCAGTTTCCTAATATCTGTATTTTTTACATTATTCCGTTCTGGTTTTGCTTTGGTCATATGTGTTTTGATGCAAATTCATTGTAGGATAAGCTTGTAAAGCTTACATATTCCCATTTCTTGTGCTCAGAAAAAAAATTATCCTGTAAATGTAATAGATAATTATTTTTAAATTATTTCTGTTATAATTTAGCTTCTTCTTTAGCTCAGTAAGTGTCTAGAGGAAGAATGTTATTTCTTCAATTAATTTGCTATTCTTCATTCAAAAATATTTGAGTTTTCTTTCTACTGCCTGTGTTTTGATAGTCAGCAATGGGTTTTAAATGTTCTTTACTGCATATTCAGGTTACAAACTTGACAAACTATTGCACTGACCTTTAACAAGACTGATGTGAACTGGGAGTTGGAGAGCTGAAAGGGATGGATGCTTCTTAGAAAGACTGGAAATTACTGTTCCACTTGCAAAGGTTAAGGTTTCAGTTCCTAATGTAACAGCCTGGAAGGAATAGTAAACACAGGCTGCTATGAGTGAGTCTCTGTGAAATTCAGGAGGGTTGGCTTGACCTGACATCTGTTTTCTTATTTCATGTCTCCCTGTCTATGACTGTAACCTTTCTGCTGCACAAATAGAATCCAGATCTTTGGAAAGCAGTTTGTGCTCATGTTGTGTGTGTTGTCTGTCTGACAAGCAAAGGCTAATCACAATCCTCTCCTGGCAAAGCCTGCAGAGGATCAGTAGAAATAATAATTAATTGAAAATGTTATATGACAACAATTCTTCTGGGCTCATGAGTCTGTCTAAAGTAATTTAAAATAGATTTTTGTGAGAAAATGAACTAGTATTTCAAATGATAAAAATCATAATGAAGGGCTGCAGGTGGGGAGTTGCTTTGCTTTTGGTTTATGCAAGGGCTTGTGAATGAATCAAAGTAGCATTCATCAAAATCCGTTGTGTTTTAAATAAAACAGATCCACTGCTGAAGTGATGATAGGATACTGGGCTATTTAACCATCTTCTGGTAGTTTTTGAGGAACATTTTGGAAAGCCCCATCTCCCATCTGTTGTGATTTACTCTGTTATATGCATGAAATATATACTCCCTTGCTAATTCTTCAGTGAAAAACCACAGCTACATTTGTGATTTAGTGCTCACCTAGGAGGCAAGGACCTGTGGAGAGGCCTCCCCATTTCATCCTTGGCCTGCAGAGGACAATAGTACATGTCTACAAAAAGCAGGAATGATGATGGGAGACCAGAGAATCCCACCTCTGCTAAAACGTAAAATAACCAGCATTCCTACTATATCTGAGATGACTAATACAAAACCCCTGCCAAGATACTGGAATATTTATGGAATAAAATCATGGTGTGAAGACAAAAGTAGCCTTTACTTCTAGGAGTAGTAAGAGCTTGCATGTCTGCAGTGGCTCATATGGTTTCTATAGACAAATGCTATCACTTACTTAGCTTTAATCTGGACAAGTTATTATAATAAAGTCAGTTTCAATTACATACATGTCTGTATTTTTCTAGTGGTTAGTATGATAGTATTGATGTGGGCTGTTACTAAAAGCAGAGAGGATCCTGTTAACAGGACACAGAGAAGGCAGAGTTGCTGAACACTTAACTTTGGATTGGTCTTCAGTGATAGGATCAGCCCTCAGGAATCCTTGACTCAGGAGATCAGGGTAAAGGAATGTTGGAAGGGACACTTGCCTTGAGAGAACATCTAGCCAAACTGGACGTCTAAAAATCCTTGGGCCCTAATGGATGCATCCACAATTGCTGAGATGCTGCTCATGATTCTTTTTGAAAGGTTATGGTGAACCAGAAAGGTGCCTGAAGTCTGAACTTAAACAAATATCACTCCAATCTTCAATAAGGGCAAGAAGGATCAAGGGGACTACCAGGTAGTCAGCCTCCCCTAAATTCTCAGAAAGGATGGAATGCTTCACTCTGGAGGCTGTCAATATCCACATGGATGGCAAGAAGGTTATCAGAAGCAGTCAGCATAGATTCACCAACATAAATAATTCTTGACCAATCTGATTGCCTTCTACAATGAAACACCTGGGTAGATAAGGAGAGAGTGGTGGATATTGTCTACTTTGATTTCAGCAAGGCTTTTGACACTGTCTCACCAAATATCCTCAAAGGCAAACTTGGCAAGTTTGGATTGGGTGAGTGGACAGTTATGTGTAATAAGAATTGGGTGAATAAGAGCTCCCACAGTGTCATAACCAGTGGCAGAGTGCCTGGTTGGAGGTCTGTCACTGGTGATATCCTCCAGGCATTGTTTATTGTATCCACCAATGACCTGGATGAAGGGGCAGATGCCTCCTCAGCAAGTTCCCTGATGACACAAAGTTCAGAGCAGTGGCCAATGCCCCAGAGGGCTGTGCAGCTCTTCAGAGAGACCTCGACAGCTGGGAGGATGGGAGGAGAAGGAACATCTGAAATTCAGCAGAGGCAAGTGCAGGGTTCTGCACCTGGGGAGGAACAACCCCAGGCACCAGCTCAGGCTGGGGGTGACCTGCTGGAAGGCAGCTCTGTGGAGAAGGACCTGGGGGTCCTGGTGGACAACAAGCTGTCCATGAGCCAGCAGAGTGTCCTGGGGACCAAGAGACCAGTGGGACCCTGGGGTGCATCAGGAAGAGCATTGCCTGCAGGGCAGGAATAGTGATCCTGCCCCTCTGCTGTGTCCTGGAGAGGCACATCTGGAGTGCTGTGTCCAGTTCTGGGCTCCTCAGGACAAGAGAGACAGGGAGCTCCTGGAGAGGGTCCAGTGGAGGATAACAAAGGTGATGAGGGGACTGAAGCATCTCTTCTACTAGGAAAGGCTGAGGGAGCTGGGTCTGCTCTGCCTTGAGAAGAGACAACTGAGAGGGGACCTCAGCAATGTCTATAAGGGACATCCAAAGAGAGCATGTAAAGAGGATGGTCTCCTCAGCTGTGCCAAGCAACAGGACAAGCAAATGTTTCACAGAAAATTTCACCTGAGCATGAGGATGAACTTTACTATATGAATGAATGAGCACTGGAACCGGCTGCTCAGAGATGTGGAGTCTCCCTCACTGGAGATTTTCAAGAAACATCTGGACAAATCCTGTGCCAAGTGCTCTGGGATGACCCTGCTTGAGCAGGGAAGTTGGACCAGATGACCCACTGCGGTCCCTTCCAACGTTTTGCATTTTGTGGCTCTGTGATTCTGTGGTATGGGGGCCAGCCCAGGAACAAACCCTAGCTGTGAATATGGTTTTAGATGTTATTCTAATAGGAAACTTCATTTTATATCTAGTACACAGAGAAGGTAGTAACAGCTCAAGTCTCTGTTGAAAAAAAAAAAAGAAAAAAAAAGGAACCTCTTTTTTTGTTGTTGTTGTTGTTGTTTTTTGTTTTGCTGCAGAAATTGCAGTGATAAATCTGATACTACTTGTTGAAAAATTAAGCCAGTCTTGTCAAAACCAAAAACATTCCTTCACCACAAAACACTGAAAAAAAAAAAAAAAAAAGAAAAAACAAGGCAATTCAGTTTGCTTTAGTTTAAAATTATTTCAAATAATCCATACTATCCAAAACTTAATCGACCAAAAATTTTATGAGTCACTTACAGAGATTTTGTTCAGAAATATTTCACCTTGTCACAAGCTGATCTCCTGAAATGTATAAGTATGTAAATGTATAAAAAATCATCTTGGTAGGAAACTGAAGGCAACAAAATCAAGAGTAGGAGAAGCCAGGAAGTCTGACACAGGAAGTCATTGTGCAAAAAAACATTTGAAGAAGAACCTAAGACTCAACAAATCTCAAATACTTAGTTGGTTTGCATACATCAGACATTTAAGATTACCTTTTTATAAATCAAAGGGGTAGCAAATTCAATTTGGTATGGTTGGAAGAATTTAATCTGCAAATAAAAAACTCTTATCTTGCAAATCCTGCGAGAATGAAATGCTTCAGGTCAGAACAAGTTGTGTATGGCAAGAGTGTTGAAGATGTATTTCTTTCAATCTTTAGAGAGAAGCCTGTTGAGACAGAGTTATCATGAGGAAATTTGCAGTGAAACAGAGAGATACAAAATTGCTTCGAAGATAATGCTTCTGCTTCAATGGGGTTCTGCTCGGCTGTTTGAAGGAAATTGTGATTTAAAGGTAATTTTGAGTCTGTCACAGCTTGGGATGGGACCCATGAAGCAGAGGTGTAAAGGTTTATTTACTGCAGTTTGCCTCTCTTACCTTTTAAGAAAGGTAATCAAAAAGCTGGATTTCCTCTTGATATTTTTTCCTGTGCCTGACAAAGAGCCTGTTCTTTCATCACTCAGAGGGAAATTTTTTACACCAGAGAGAATAATTCACTTCACCTTGAGAGAATCAAGCTAATGACAACCTTTTAAAATTGTGAGACCAAGCAAAATTACATGGAAATCACATAGACTTAATCATAACTTCTGTCTACTTTTCAAACTGAGTCTAAAATAATTTAAGCATAGGGCCATCACCTATGAAACATGTTTTGCTTAAACACAAATTTTATCTATACTTTTCCTACTGCTATATTAAGTCCTGTATATATAAACAAAGTTAATAATGCCAAGAACTTACATAAAATTACAGAAATTCATCTCTTTTTGCTATATAAATGGACTAGCTTTATGTGTTGTGGTACTTACATGCAGGAGGAAGAAACATAGCATTTAAAGGCATAACTGTCTTTCTTAAAGCATCTGTGAAGTACTGTGCAGAAAAATATTCTGTAGCAGAGAGCCTGGAGAGATTCAATACCTTTTTTCAAAGAAGAGATGTATGTCGTATCCTAAGATTTTAGTACTATAACTTATGCAATTAGGTTGTGCCCAGTTTGAAACCAAATGTCAGGCGCTTGCTGGATTTGAGTATTTCTCAGTTTAGCATAAGCCATTAAAAGAAAAACTTAGGTTTGCAGATTTTTTAATTGTATGTGATCTTAATTCTTTATTCTAGTGGTGTGTGATGAACAAATCTTTACCTTTATGAACTGACTTTGTTACACAGAAAAAACACTTGGAGCTCTCCTGGCATCAATTTTAAAGCACATCTTTTATCATACAACATTTCATCTGTCTAGCTTTAGAAAGCCCAGTGAAGTGGATGAATGAAGTATTCCTACCTCACGACAAAATTTTGCATGTGTAGATAATAGGGAGGAGTGAAAAAACCAGTTTGAGCACTCTGTGCTCCATGTAGCATCTGGTTTGACAATATATTAAAGCTTTTGGCTGAAATTAATATATGCAAAAAAGGGATGTTACTAGAGTAGAAAGAAAAGAGAAAAAATTATAATTGTCCTCCTTTGTTATTGCTCAGCATTTAACAGCTGTCTATAATCCTTCCTTGAAACATTTTTGTTTTATAAGATGAGCAGAAATATTCTGCTCTTGCAGAACCCTATGTGTGGGTCAAAACCTAATTTAAATTATCTCAGACAAATTTTCATTTTACTTACAGTAGCTAACACAACTCACACATCCCGCATCTTCTCAGCAATGCATCCTGAATATGTTCATTATGGCATAAGAGTGAGAAAGTTCTGAGTGCACCATGTCAGTTCTGTGGCTGACACCAGGAATACTCTAAAAGTGATATGTGCAGGGAAAACTCCATACTAGAAACAGGAGCCACAGGAAATGCAGCAGATCACAGAACTAACAGAAAGGGCTGATCTGAACAGTTTTCCCTTGCTATGCAGAATCCTACCCTTTGCTAATGCCTGAGGTGCTCTCTCAAAAGTAGTGCTGAAGACAGTCCCAGGCAAAATGTATCCTAGGATAATTCTCTTTCTGAGCCACTCACAGCCATCCTGCTTAAGGGATTATTCTGATACTCAGACTAACAGACTATCATAGCCATAGTTGTGTCTTAATCTGCTGAGTCTTTAAGCCAGGGAACTGCTGTACTAGGTGGAAAACAGCCATCACAACAGATTGCCTTCACTAGCAGCCAATGGTTGCAACAACCATTAATTATTACCTGGGTTGTGGTTATGTTCTACTTAAAGAGGGAAAAAGAAAGTCTGTTAATCTGTTCAGCTGCAAAGATGATTTTGCTTATATGACACCACAGTTTTAAGCACTTCTTAATTTTTCAGCTCCATATATGATGGTTAGGTGTCCTGCACCATGATTTCTATATGTTGTTTTGTTTTGGTTTTGTTTTTTTGGCTCTGAAGAGAAAATACTGTTTTACAAAAAAATTTGAAGTTTTGATACTTGATCAAGACCTCAAGATGAAACCCATCTGTGGAAAGATCTAAATCCTTAAAATAAGTTGGATTATCTATTGCTTTAACAAAGAGACATGAAGATTCCTGTTTGCATTCACCAAATGTGGTAATTCTGGAAGGGATGTGTATTATGTTATCAGCATCTTACTGCTGATCAAATTAAAGTTCCAAAGCTGAATGTGGTGTCTTCAAAGCAGCCACAATACAACTCAGCCAAGTGAAAAAAAGACTCGTATTTTACATTGATAGAGAAAATGCCACAGCATGTTGATGTACATAGAATTATGCTGGTTCCATTTATAATGCTGCTCAAAATACTTGCTGCTATTGAAGGCAAAAATGAGCAATGAGGGTTCTAAGCTCAGTGCATGTCTACTTGGAGGTGTGGTGACTCTGATATGCTGTTTTCCATTTCTTTAATACAGCCATCTAAATGCTCTGAAAACCATGTTTCTTTCTGAGGAATAAAGAAGCACCTGGTTTCAAGAAAATAAAAAGAGATCAAATTATCTTCTTTGAGTATTTTTTGCTCTTCTTTTCTTATCTCCAATCCTACAAGTAAATATACCACACAAATATCTGGTTTGGGATAAATGATAAGTTTTGGATATAATTGAGCAAAGAAGCAAGACAGAGGGAAAGCAAATCTATGAATATTTGCAAAAATAACAAGAAAAAGAAGGTATAACTAAAACATGTAACTAAGGAAAAAATATAGATCTGAGCAGTGAGCAAAATCCTGAGAAAAATATTTCAGAGGAATTGATAAAAAAATCCATCTATAAATGACATTTCACAGCTAAAGTGGGGAAAACTAACTTGTCTGTTTTGTCAAGTGGATATGTACTCTTCAATCCCTGTTCACTGAATCTTCTTGGTTAATCAAAACTGTCTGAATAAAATAGTAACTTTAAATGTGAAAAATGTAAATGTAATTTTAAATGTAAAAAAAGTAATTTTAAAAGGCTCTTATCTGACCTCTCATCTGAACTGTTTTAGCCAGATTTCTACTTTTTGCTTTCAGCTGTAGCAGCTGTCATCAAGGTCACTAAAGAGACCTTCTTACCAGAATGAGGTCCTGCTTTCTGCTTGCTTTCCTTCAGATCTCCATACTGTTTTTTCCTTCTCATAGGGTGTCCTTCACTTTTTACTTCCAGGAGTGTTGCCCTGCTAATTCCACTAACAGAACAGACAGTAAAGTCTTTCCTTGCTTTGTCGTCCATTGATATTGTCCAGATCTCTCAATTCTTTATCTTCCTTTTCTATGACCAGCCCCTGGGATTTCATCATCTGCTCCAGGCTCAGCTGCTACATACTATAAAATGTACTGCTTTGCAAGTAACAGAGCAGTCTTCCATCTGGAAAATTGATTAATTCAATTGTTTATCTTCAGTTATATATAGATGTTGCCTGCATTGTAGTTAATTTTTTAAAAAATTACTGATAATTTGTAATTAGTAAGATGTTTAGAAAAGTTTTATTACTCTGCCTCTATCTGCAGCTTACATTTGTTTCCCATCTCCTTCTTTCCTTCTCTCCTCCTCCCCAGACTCCTTTTTCCAGATGAGTTATGAGTTAATGACTTCTCACAACCCAAATATCTGTTACATTTGCAATGTAAAATTGTTTTTTTTTTAACCACTATAGCAACTATTATTACAGAAAAAAAATCTATTTAAATGCACTTATAAAAGCACAATGAATTGTAATTGTAAACACAGTGCAAACCATGCTCCTTATTAAATGCTTGTTTTATAGGAAATGAACACTGCGTTTTAACCCTTGATTTTTGACTATTTCCTTTAGTGATGTTTATATTATTTAAAAATAATCTGGTAATTTTTAATGTTTGTTATTTTCCACAAGAAACACTTTCCAATACATAATGGGAGGTTCTTTTAGACAAATGTAAGAAGTTCAATTGTAGGAAGACGTGAAGGGTATTTTCAGGACGTGGTCTAAATGAAATTAAAAGGACTGTAACTCATCCAATACACATCTAAACTAATATGACATAAACTGATAGATTTCACCATATAATAATTCACTTCTAAACATTTTAAAAGGAGATGATGATTCACAGACAGCTCTGTCCTTCAAAGCATTGGTGAAAGAATTCATTGATAAAAAGGTAACCTTAATTTTTCAGCTGCTTAAAACTTTCCAAAGCAATGCTAACCCTACTTAATGAGTCCAACTATTATTTTTCAGGAAACTTGACATCTTCACTCCTTTAGACCTGAGCATAAAAATAAACTGATGTAGAGCAGCATCCAAGAATATGAATTAAACATCTCAGTACTTCAGCAACCTTTTCGGAAAGGTTAGATGTGATCCACATAGATGGAAGCCCTTTTAGAGTCTCATTTCCAGTCTTCTCCTGAGAAATGGTAATCCCAGATGTGTCATTTCCAATTTTTGATTTTACCCTGTTTCTCTTATAGATATATAAACACTATCTCTTTTCCTCAACACAGGAGCCACTCAACAACTTTGACATTAAAATTGCTCAACAAAAATAAGAGACTACATGCAGAACTCATTTGACTGCTTATATACATTTAGACAATCTAATTTATACGATTAGAATGGCAATATCTGTCAAATGAGAAGTGATGGAGTCTCAGACAGAAATTACTTCTGGAGGTTTTTTCAATTAATTTGTAAGTAGGCCAAAAATGATATGTAAAGGTTTCCAATATGTGAAACGTGGATTCCCATTCAAAATGATTGAAGAAATCAGATCTGACAAGCTTTGTCTATATGGTATCTCATTGTAAAATCAAATTGTGAGTTTTGAGGATCACAGTAATTCCTGCTCCTTAAAAAAAAAAAAAAAAAAAAAAAAAAAAAAAAATCCTACTGGATAACAAATAGTTACTGAGTTTTAGTTATTTTGTTTATCTTTTTCTTTGGGTTTTGTTTTGGACTTTTTTGGGGGGCTGTGTGTATGTGTGTGGTTTTTTTTTTTAGTTTGTTTTGTTTATATATTTTAGGTTTTTGTTTGCTTGTTTGTTTTTTAATCATAGAATCATAAAATGTTTTGGATTGGAAGCAACCTAAACAGTCATCTAGCTTACATCCCTGCCATAGGCAGGGCACCTTTCAGTAAACCAGAGCCCCATCAAACTTGGCCTTAAACATGTCCAGGGCTGGGGCATCCACATCTCTGGAAATCTGTTGCAGTGCCTCTCCACCCTCACAGAGAGGAAGGTCTTCCCAATACCTAATCTAAATCCACCCTCCCTCATCTTAAGGCACTTCTCCCTTCTCCTATTGCTCCATGCCTTTGTGAAAAGTCCCTCTCCAGCTCTCTTGTAGACTCCCCTCTGGTACCACAAAGTGCTATAAGGCCTCCCTTCTGTAACAGATATTACTTTAAGTTTTTAAAATTTTTTTATACTGGAGGTTTAAAAATATGAATAATCATCACTTTGCTGTGCTGAAGTAAAATCCTTTATTTTAAGCAATACAGTTATTACTCTCTTTTTGAGACTTTTCTCTCCATGTTTTTTACTAAATAATGGAAACATCAAGGCTAAACTGTCAGTTATTTTACTGGGCTTTAAAAGAAATGGCTAATTTTTATTCACTTATGTTAACTGGTGGAAGAATTAGGAATTAAATTGCTTAATTTAAAAAATAGTGCTGTAATAGAATACTTGTAAATGAGAAACTGAAATTACAGCTTTGTTGACAAATCACCTTTGTATTTTGATAAGGTCATTGCATATGTAGCTATGAGTTTTCTATTACTGAAGAATTTTTGGTCATAGCAACCCCCCCTCCTACTCCCCATCTCCTTTTCTGATGCCTGTGTGGATAATAGGAATAACATTTTTTGCAATGGCAAAAATTTTCTGAGAACAGGTAATCTCATAAAACTGATCTAGGATAGGAACATTTTGATATTTCCTGATCTCTTAAAAGGTTCTTAATCCTCTTTTAGAACTTGTTACCAAAATATTCACCTGTATTTTAACATCATTAACTCGACACCTGAAACTCCGTGGTTATGTGGCTTGGATTTCAAGCATAACTGTAGTCAAAATGGTCTGAAAAAATGCTGAATCTCCATGGAGTGCAAATTATTCACCTTAATACCACAGAAGTAGAAATTCCTAAGATGTGAAAATCGCTACTGGCAATTTAACAAATGCCAACTCAGGTTTAAGGAAGAGCAGATGATATAATTATGCTATAGACTCTAGGGGAACAAGACAGAGAAAATCAAGGATTGTGAACATACTGGGAGTTTTGGGGCCATTTGAATGGTCTGTGTGTCCCAGCCAGGTCAAGCAATGCCATCCATCTGGTGCCTTCTGCTTCAGTCTGAGATGATTGTTGTAGGGTCAGGACAGAGAGCTGTAATTTTCCCATTTGTAAATTGTTTGCAGAAATCAACATTCCCCTTAAACTTTTGCAAATATTGCTTTTTTTTTTTCACATGAGACCTTTCAAGGACTGCTTAGGACTTAGCAGGATTACCATTGCTTGGATCAGAAATTTAGAAGACTGTGGGATGTAGGTACATGTATTTCATATATTGTTTTATTATGTGATAATAACTGCTGCTTTAGAACAGTTTCACAAGAATCACTTATTGCAAAATTTGAATACCTGATTTTATTATTTTCCTAATGCAGCTGTCTAGTAGATTTACTATGCACTCTAGCAGGCTACTTAAGAGTAAAAATTAATAAAGATAAGGTCTGCTTTTTCCAAAGGCATGATCAAGCCCTTTGGGCTTTCCTTTTAATAATATGTATATATTTCTTCCTCATTATCAGTATGTCTGATGCCTCACAATTTTAGTCACTCTCCACAGAACTTCTGTTCCCTGCCTGTTTAAAATGTTATCTATTCTTCTTTGGAGATGTGTCATTGGTATGGCAGAATAACGAAGTTAAAAGTAGGAATGACTCCAGGGTCATAATGCAGAGTTTGAATGCCCAGGACTTGGAGGTGAGAGTGAACAACATTCTCCAGGGGTGGGAACATTGCAGCTTCAAATGACAGGTCAGCAATGAGACAATCCCTACAGCACAACAGAACAGTGATTTCCATGACTTCAGGCTGTGGGCAGGGAGGGTGACTCAGAGATAATCCCACAGGACTGGTAGTTACTGGTGATTGCTCTTCTCACACTCCTGAAACCAGGTTCTGGCGTGGTGGAGAAGAGGATGAGAAGCTTCTGTGGAAACCACATCAGAAGGGGGAGAAGCCAATAATAGTCTGAATTTTTTCAGGCTGAAAAAATTAGTCATAGCATCAGAAAGTTCAGAGTTTTCCACTAAGCAGCTACAGTGGCTTCTGCTTTCCACAACATAGTGCCCATAAAATTAGCAACCTTCTATCTGGAAAATCACGCAATGATCTCTGCTGGCTGTGTGGTTAAAGGGGGATATGGCTGTTGTTAAAAGATATCTGGGCAGATGACTGGATAAGATGAAGAGAGGGGTGCAATTGGGTCAATCTGGCCATCTTTTTCACTTATACATTATTATTCAATGACCCTGAAAGTCAGAAAGGGTTCATCTATGAATTAAGAAGACTATTCTATGCTGCTCCTATATTTTCCATGTGGATAGCTACATGCCTGTTCCAGAAGTGAAGATTCAGGTTGTTATGTTCAGACTGATTCCCTGAAAACAAGCAGTCTTCCCAATTGAGACCTCAGATTTTGCATTTCTCCTTTAAAAATGAATGTGACTAGTAAAATGGATAAAGAGAATAATTAAATGACTATGCCTGCAGTCACCTAGACTGAACACTCTCTAGAGACAGAAGAGCTGTGCATGTTTTTGTGCATGCATATTGCACATCTATGCATGTCTGTGCATGTACAGTGGTTGACATAGCAGTATTCTGGCTCAGGCTCTTGTCAAACAAAAAATAAAAGAGTGATAATGACAATAACAGTGCAGACAACTGCAGATAAGTGGCAGATTGAATTGATAACTAGTGTTTTTTTGCACACTCTCTTAGCTGGCTTGCATTTCCTTTTCACCCTAAACAGTACTGTTAGGTGTGCAGGTTCATGAACACATTTGAGTATGCAATTTCACTCCTATGTTTTGAAAAGCAGCCCAATAAAGGGAAGTAAACATAAAATACTAATATTTTATGTCTGTGTCTAAATGACACAAACTGTGATGTAGACAAATTGATTTTTCAGACATAAAGAGAACAATTTGAATGGGCTTTGTTGTCAGCATGACAAGAGAGAAAACATAACCTTTTTAAGTTTTAACCCTCATATACAAGACAGAACTTAGTTTCTTGAAACTTCCTGTGCTGGTTTCAGCTGTAGTAGTTAATTTTCTTCACAATGACTGGTACCTGTTTTCTGGATTTGCATTGAACACAGCTTATAATACAGAGATGTTTTTGTTATTGCTGAGCAGGGCTTGCACAAAAGAGCCAAGGCCTTTCCTGCTTTTTTCACTGCCTGGATGGCAAGGAAGTTGGGGGTGCAAGGGAGGTGGGAGGAGACACAACCAGGACAACTGACCCAAACTGACCAAAGGGATATTCCAGACCGTATAGTATCATGCACAGTACTTGTAGTGGGGGAAAGGAGGAAGGAGGGCACTTTTGGAGAGATGTCATTTGTGTTCCCAAGTAACACAAATGTCATGGAGCCCTGCTGTCCCGGAGATGGCTGAACAGCTGCCTGCCCATGGGAAGGGGTGAATTTATTCCTTATTTTGATTTGCTTTCATACATGGCTTTTCCTATACCTATTAAACTACCTTTATCTCAACCCTCAAGTTTTCTCCCTTTTACCCTCCCAATTCTGTTCCTGAGCCCACTGGTCTGGAAGTGAGCTCGTGCTGGCTGGGTTAAACGATGACACATCTGCACTTCAATGACTGTGCTAGGCACCTCCACTGATTTTAGATTTTCCTGCCATTTTAAAGTTGCATTTTCATGAGAATAGCCATGCTTAATGCCAGATGTTAAAAGAATATATGTATATGATAAAAATCTTGTTATTAATAAATTGAGCAATCTTGGGAAGATTTTGGGTGAGTAATGAATTTTAAAAGATAATATTGATAAATGTTTTAGGACTGGTAAGCTTCTAAGCAGAGAAAGGCATCTATAGATGCCATTGCCCTCTCATATATACTACTTTTGTGCCAAAATCAACCCTGCAAATCATAGAATCATACAGAATTATATCATGTCCTGGGCTGGAGGGCACCTTAAAGGTAATTTCTTCCTAATCCTCCTGCTATGGACAGGGGCACCTTCCTCTAGACCGGGTTAATAAGAGCCCCATCCAATTTGACCCTGAACACTTAGAGGAAAGGGGAGTCCTGTTTCTCTGGGCAACCTGTTCCAGTGCCTCTCCATCCTTACAATAAAGATTTTCTTCCTATTATTTACTGTAAACTGTCAGTTTAAAGTCATTACCCCTTTTCCTATCACTACATATTCTTGTAAATAATCTCTCTTCATCTTTCTTGGATATTCCCTTGAAGTACTTATCTTTTCCAGCCTGAACATGCCATTCCTCATAGGAGATAGCCCTTCCTCATAGGAGAGATGGTCCATCCCTTTAAACATCTTTGTTGTCTCCTCTGAACTCCCTCCAGCAGTTCCGTGTCCTTCCTGTGCTGTGACCCCAGGGCTGGATGCAGGGTTCCAGCTGGGTCTCAGCAGAGCAGAGCAGAGGGGCAGAATCCCCTCCCTCCCCTGCTGCCCACACTGCTTTGGATGCAGCCCAGCACACGTTTGGCTTTCTGGGCTGGGAGTGCCCATGGCTGGGTCATGTCCAGCCTCTCACCCACCAGCACCCCCATGTCCTTCTCACAGGGCTGCTCTCATCTGTTCATCCCCCAACCTGGGCTGGTACTGGAGTTTGCCCCAATCCAATTGCAGCACCTTGCACTTGATCTTCTTAAACCACAAGAGGTTCCCATGGAATTTTAACAGCTTGTCCAGCTTGTCCAGGTCCTTCTTAATGTGTGGACTGCACCTGGTAGGGATAGAAAACAAAATGTTGGGCAACTATTTGCCAGGCACATACTTGTGATTCCAGTGGAAACTGCAAATTGCACATCTGGCAAAAGTGGCCACTTTCTCGTGGGTAGTCAGTAATGGAGATCTGGGGATGAGCTATTAAGTTTGGAAAGAGAAGAAAGTAGCTAGAGGCAAAACTTAAACTATTACAGGAATAAAGTTCAGGACGTCACACACAGTATGCAGTGAAATGTTCCCTGGTCCAGTCAGAGAGGTGCATTCCAACCATGGTGCAGAAATATAGTGCTACAGAAAATTATGATGGGAAGAGTGCTTAGTGTACTGCTGGTGATTCAGGGCATGAGCTTGAGATCTATGAAAATTTGTCTGATGAAGTAATGTTATCATGTTTCTGAATTTCCAGCTCATCTAAAGATGTCAATTATAAAATGGGTATTTTGTTAATATTGGTTTACCATGTAAGTAATTGTATAGGACTGTTGTAGGTTGCCAGTAAAAAGCAGGTGGTTGAAATTGTCAGGGAGGCAATTTCTCTCTAAAAATGTTGTGATGTCACAGACTTCTTAACTAAACACTGTTTTACTTCAAGAGAAGAAGTAAACAACAAATTTCCCTGGTATATCTAGCAGAGTTTCAAAGAACATAATTTTGTTGAGGAAAGAAAAATAAAAAACCCCTATGAAGATTAATTTCTTAATTAGTGGGAAAAGTTACTTTCTCATTATGACATGAGTGGCAAAACCAGGCTTTCTCACTAGTATAAGTTCTTTTTTTTCTAAGTTCTGAAAACACTTGAAGATTCATTCTACTGTTTGTGGAGGACAGTGACACCATGAATCAATTTTTAGTGCAAAGGCTAATGAATGAATACTTATCTTCTAGAAGAATTTATCATTTTGTCAGAGTATTTCTGAGAGTGAAAACAATTGCACAAACAAATTCTAATGGAAGAGATAAAAAATACACTCTTAAAATTAAGAAGTATTTAGGATTTTTTGGTTGGTTTGTTGTTTGGTTGGTTGTAATTTTTTTGATGGTTTTTTGGGAGTTATTTGGCTTTTGTTTGGTTGTTTTGATTGGTTTTTGGGTTGATTTTGGTTTTCTTTTGGTTTTTTTTCCCTTCAGTGCTTGAGTAGAAGAGATCAAGCCCACTGTCTTAATGCTCATGCATTTTTGGATTCAGTTAACTTATTTTTCTCTGATTTACTAGCATGTATAAATAAATAAATGAATAGGTAAATAAGCACATAATAAATAAATAAATAAATAAATAAATAAATAAATAAACTCAGGTTACAGACTTACAGGAGACTAGAAGAATTCTGAGGATTCTGCAATAAATGTGGCTTACATGAAAGTGGTAAAAATGAAGGTTTGAGCCATATCATGGGTGCAATAGAAGAGAACTAAAGTGGTATGCTGGAAAAACTGGTAGACAAATGCTTTACATTTGTATTTATTTCTAGAGGAGCTTTGGGCAGTTCTTGCCCCAGCGTATCTTGTGTACAGATGTGTCTAGGCAATTTGATTCATGACAAACATCAGCACATTTTCCTCAAAATTTGTCATGGACACTTCCCCAGGCATTGCATATTAACTTATTTTGTGTGAATTCTCAAATTTTGTACTTAGTTTTTCAAAATTACATTTTTCAGAATTTGGTTTTGGTTTGTTTTTGTTTGTGTGTGTGAGAGAAACACCAGAAGTTTTCCTGTCTATATTTGGATGAAGAATTATGTTATTGAAGACTTACTCATCCAACATGTTAAATTCAAGTCAGAAGACACTGTTCACATCAGAGGTCTTTCTCTGTTTAAAATGTACTTAAACCTGGCCTTGGAACCTCCTACCCCATCCAGACAATTTCTCTAGAGCTACCCTGCATATATATATGTGATGCTAATAGAATGGCTTAAAGTCTGACTAGTCTATTTAAAGCAGTCTATTTTTGGCTGCTTTCCTAGATAATTTTTTGAGCTTTTCTGACTCTGCTGCTGCCACTCAAATTTAACCTTGGACAGCAGGATTTTTCAACCATACCACTACTCAACTCCCACCATTGAAGTAGTCAAATAAATATTCATGCAGTTGAAATCTTGAAAGTGTCACCAGAGCTTTTTTGCTTTCAGACCATTGGCAGATAGATTAAAAATACCCAGAACTATGCAAAAGGTGAGGTTTCATTTTGTACTGATAAAGGCAAACAAATCACAGTAAATAAGGTACTCCAAACTGTAAATCAAAAACTCTCTAAAATGCAAGTAATTCCCCTTTTGCCTCCTCTCCTCTCCTCTCCTCTCCTCTCCTCTCTCTCCTCTCCTCTCCCTCTCTCTCCTCTCCCTCTCCTCTCCTCTCCTCTCCTCTCTCCCTCTCCCTCTCCTCTCCTCTCCTCTCCTCCTCTCCTCTCCTCCTCCTCTCCTCTCCTCTCCTCTCCTCTCCCTCTCCTCTCCTCCTCTCCTCTCCCTCTCCTCTCTCCTCTCCCTCTCCTCTCCTCTCCTCCTCTCCCTCTCCTCCTCCCTCTCTCCTCTCCTCTCCTCTCCTCTCCTCTCCTCTCCTCTCCTCTCCCTCCTCCTCTCCCCTCTCCTCTCCTCTCCTCTCCCTCTCCTCTCCCTCTCCTCTCCTCTCCTCTCCCTCTCCTCTCCTCCTCTCCTCTCCCTCTCCCTCTCCTCCTCTCCTCTCCTTTCTCCTTAGTAGCTGCCAGGCCACCCTTCCTGCACTGGTGCTGGCATAGCTGAAAACCTTTTAAACTCTTTTCAATCAGTAGGCTGATGCTACTGCTAACCTTCAAATTCATAATCTTGGGACTTGCAAGTCCCCAGTGCTTTACAAACATCTATAGTGAGTTTGCTATTCAGGGGACCAAAGATTGTAAGAGACTTTTCAGTTAATGGAATCCTGTTCTAGTTCTCTTATGCAACATATAAGGGATTGGTTTATACATCACTATCTTTAATTAATTTAATTTATTTTGGTTCATTTGACTTATTTAGCTTATGGTTTATACAATTTCTTAAAGCATTCTTTTTAATCGGTATTCAAAGAAAATCTCTTTTCTAAACCAGACCTTCTTAATACAGAAATAGTCATAGTGACATGTTATTTTGTCTTTTGGACAGTTCATTAGACAAGCCTTCTCTGGCACACAAACATCTGCAATGGAAACAGCAAAAGCCCTGTGTAGTGTGGCTAATACTGTGTAATGCAAGAAGGCAGACAGCAGGTGCTAATGTCTCAGAACTGTTCCAATATTGCACCTATTGCCTACTTTCCTCAGCCTCATGTTTAATGCTTAGAGTAGGCTGGCAGTGACTGTGCTGTAATTATATTTTTAGTTTCAACCCGTAAATTCTTTACAACTCTAAGACGCTGTCTTTCAAGCTCTGTGTATGCACACAACATTGTTAATACCTGTTTTCATTATGTGACAGGTAGTATCCTGAAATGTTAAAGGCATTGTGCACATATGGAATAAACTTCCATGTTCAGGGGTACAGACAGGCATTCAAAAGCTGTAGCTCTTTGAGGTAAGAAAACTTCAGGATGTGTTCCCAAGAAAGGATATTCTTCCTGTTTCCATTTCCTACTCCTTCCTCAGCAGCAAACTTTTTGCTGTGTGCATGGCTAACATTGTGTGACATTGTGACCATATGGATCAGTGACCTGAACTGGCAGAAATGATCTCTTTAGAAAAGAACCAAGACAAAGTAGCTGATCTGCCCTGACACTGAGCCTAATGAATCCTGATATTAGATATTAGATATTAGATATTAGATATTAGATATTAGATATTAGATATTAGATATTAGATATTAGATATTAGATATTAGAGAGAAGATATTAGGGAGAAGAAAAAGATGTGTGGGCCGAAACAGTGGGTAAGGAAAAAGCAGTAATCAGAAGAAGCTCATGAAAATAACACTCTGAATACTCACTTCTCAGTTTATCAGACTGGGTATCCTGGGCTGCTGTGCAGGACAGTTTCTGAGTTAGTAATTCCACTCAGTTGTTACAGTTGTCTTGCCATAAAACTGACACCAAGCCAAACTAAGAGGCAAGAAGCATCGCCAAAGAAGCAATTAAGCCGAGGAGTAGAGACCATTTCCCAAAATCTCAGGGAGTTTTCTCCTTCAGTGTTTTTGCCAAGGCATTACTGTAGCTACTGATAAGAATATTGATTACAGCAAAATTGCTTTTCTTCTTCCAAATGCTGGAGGTAATGGTTAGTGTTTTGGTTTGGGGGTTTTTTCTCCACTCTTGAGGGAAGTGCTATATCACAAAAAATGCTGAAGATTTATGTTAAGAGGAACTGTTAACATTGTTCTCCTCTTCTGATTGTGAATGCTAGTCTGTTTAGGACTTGCAGGAAATATGAAAAGGATATTGGTTTTCAGTGGCTTTGTGAATCAGCCTAAGGACAGTTTATTTTAGTCAAGTAAACCATTTAGAAAACCTAATACATAGAAATTTTGTGACAGTGATGGCAGACCACCACGTGTTCTTAAATATGCATATTATAAAGACACAACATTGCTATTTTGCCAAGGAAAAATGACTTATTTTTGTGGAGATATACAGAGAGGTTTGTGGCAAGTTTATATGTAGGATGTAGTGAAAAATTATGATCTGTAAGCTTTTGTCTTTCTGATTTTTTTATTACAGGTATGAACGTGTCTTTGTGGATTATTGATTTTGGTGTTCAGCATTTGTTGGTAATTGAACATGATTTCAAAAGTGGTGGATAATTTTGGAAGCTATACTTGATAAATGCCAGACAGATAATTTCTTTAATCTGTGTAGTTTTTTTCCCTTTTAATATATGTGCCTTTTCCTAAGTCTCTGATTTTACTTCACATTTGAAGGACATTCATTAAGTCCAAGTTATGTAGCTTTATTAAGCTCTCTGCTGCCAGATCTTTCCTGAATCCTTGGCTTTAATGGCTTTAATGGCTTTAATGGCAACAGGAAGAGCAGTGTTACCAACTTTCTTCACTGTGACCTGGGAAGCTGCCTTTGGAAGAGGTCATTTGAAATAAGAATTTTGCCTATAGATGTCCCCCACCTTTTCCTTTCTGAACATGTTTATCACCATTTTCCCTTGCTGGCATTTGCACACTCCTGAATGTTCTGGATGCTGTGATGTGCTTGAGGAAAAAAAAATAAATCTGGCCCTAATTAGGAGCACACTTGGATGTGGCTACCTGGGAAAAATGCACACTGTGTCTCCTTCCTGTTTGGAGCTGTCACGAATCTTGAACGAGACTAGGTGCTTTAGGAATTAACAGGTATTTTTGCATCAGGGGAGGATATTTCTTTTTGAGCAATATTGTGGCAAAAAGGACAATGTATAGATGAGAAACATCACTTAAAAAATATGTAAAACTATTTAACAATGTTTTAGATAAGGACTCTAGCATTTGATAACTAGGGAAAGATAACTTAACGCCTTCTACTATCATCATTGGAATTACTTTATCTATTGCCCAGGGTAAAAAAAAAAGAAAGGCTGATAGAATAAATAAAGAACAGAAAACAAAATACTATTTTTGATAGGAAAAAAGTATAAGGAGTAGATTCAGGATTGTGCAGAGAAATTACTTTTTCTCATTTGTGTGTTGGTAGAACTTCACACCAAACCCAAGGGACATAACAAATATGTTTATTCTTACTTTTTTGGTCTTACTGGAACAAATTTGTTCTTGCTTCTTCTTGAGTGGAAGTTAAAATTTTCCTTTCGTTTTCCTGCTTTGCAATGGGATTTCTTTTTCCTCTCTCTATTCTGTTGGAAAATTTTTCACCAAGGTGCTTAACAACTTGATCCTTACCTGCAATAAAGTCCAAAACAACTGCTATATTTCAGATGTTTCTGATTTTTTTCTCAAGAACCCCACTGCTACTGTGCTGAAATAGCTTGATCTCATACAATGAAAGATTAGTACGGTGTGGAAAATGTGTCTGGCAGTTTGTGGCTTGCATGTATCATAGGATCACTGTTAGCAGATAGCAAATGCTTTGCAACTGTTTTCATATAGAAGCAGCCACAGTAACAGTATAAGTAAGCAGGCAATAGAAGGCACTTTCTGATTGTTGTTGATGAATATACCAGAAACAGCTCAGTCGAACAAGTTTTTAAGCAGTGCTGTTTTTTCCAGCCTCTCCCTGCCCCCAGAGCTTTCAATCTCTCAATGTCTCTGTCTAATTATCTTTATAAACTTTAAAGATATGAGATGACACTTGCAAAGATTAAACAGAGTATCAAGTTAATAAATTTACAGGTAATTTTATTTGGTTTACGTTAATCTAGCTTGAAGTTAGTACAAGTATTGCAATCAGTAGATGGCCTGGTAGCAATCCTAGAGGATGACCTTGTATAATTTCAATTTCAATCTATAATTGTGTAAGTCTCTTCTTGTGGAACTTGACTTGTTTGAAACAGAAGCAGTTCTTAATATTTTTCAAACATATTTCAGGTAGAGCTACCATATATTTTATATCAGTGATTGTTTTTTTCCCAAGAGAACTAATTTAATAAATAATTTGTTTAAATAGTGAAAATTATATTAATGTTTGGCATAAAAGAAATGTACAGATTGTTGCATGTTAATTGTGTAAACAGCTCTTTCAGATTTTAAATGTTATTTTCTGTGTTGCTCAATTTGGGTATTATAAAAGGCAGCATGCAATGACATTCAAATAAACAGTAAAGTGCTATTACAGTATGAACACTTGAATGTACAATCTGCATAGGACCACAGATACCTGTTCACTTCTACAACTGCTAAGTTGTTTCTAGTGACCTAATTTTAGATCTGATGTGCCTCCAACAGATATAAGTAAAGGAAACTCAGATGAAAATCCAAGAGCAGATGAGTAAATAAAAGTTTTGCTATTGATTTTTAATGGGGCAAGGACTAACTCTTAAGAATTTACTGCAGATAAATGAAAACCGAATTTAACCTAGAAGGATTGTGTAAGCATTTCAAGTGGTGTGAAAATCCCTAGGAAAAGGAATCATGACAGAAATGTTAAAAGAAGGTTGAACTTCGAAAAATTAGAATTCTTTCTACCATCATTCTCTCATGATTGTAAGACATTTGCTTAAAGAATACAGAAAAGATCTATTTTTTTGGAAAAAAAAGAGATTAATTTATGTTCTTTAAATTGCCTACTACACTTTTGATCTCATCTTCTAATCAGACATATCTTTGAAAATCTGGAAGATGCAGATGAGTTTGTAAAATCTATGTGAACTAGAGGCTATTAGGAGTAGGTTTCTAAATCTGCAGCTATGCTGAGTGATAATTAACTCCACGGAATTTTTTTGTACTACCATTGCATTGTACATCAAAGCCCACTGTCAAAGCCCAGCTTTGTTTCAGATGCAAACATCTCTTCAACACTATGTGCCCTTTTTGTCTTGGTAATTAGCATGTCTACATGATTATTCAAAAATGTGTTTTTGCTGCTTAATCCACTAAAATGAACCATAAACATTATAGAGCAATTAAGTTATGCAAAATTTCTCCTACCATTTTCAGGATTTCATTAATCTTATTGACGTATTATTGAATACTATTGACATGTGCACTCATGTGAGTGGATAGTGGGTGCTCTGGAAGCTCCTCCTTCATCCACAAAGTCTGCCTGTGAAGAAAAATGGCAGATAAAAAGCGGTGTCAAAGTAGCTGCTCTGTGTATATGTGACTTCAGCAGGTTCACAACAGTTAAATCTGTAACCCACGGAGCAAAACTACAGCTAGTCTCTAGAAATTACTCCTCTAGCATAAAGTATTGCTACTAGCAATTTTTCTCTGAAATCCATTCCTGTTGGATCTTATTGCTTCTTATTGAGGCTTAAGCACAGGTGTTTTATGTTTTCTGTGAAACAAAAAGAACTTAAACTCAACTTTATTTTTATTTTTCTAGAGGGATGCCTTGAGTTTGGAAGTAGAGCCTGTGCTCTTTGTCTGCTTCTGACTTTGGCAGGAAATGAGACTCCTAAAATCACTGAATCATTGGGTAGGGACCTCAACAACCATGTACTTGCACCCTGCCTGTCATGGTCAGGGACACCTTCCACAACAGGCTGTTCAGAGCCACATCTAAGCTGGCCTTAAACACTGTCAGGGACAGGAGCATCTGCAGCTTCTGTGGGCAGAGCTCCAGTACCTCGCCACCCTCACCCTCTTCCTAATAGCTAATTTAAATCTACTCTTTGCCCATTTACATATATTACCCTTTGTTCTGTTGCTTCATGCCTTGATAAATAGGCCCTCCTTATCTTTCCTGTGGTCTCCCTATGAATGCTGGAAAGCTGCTCTGAGCCTTCTGAATCTCCCTGGAGCAACCCCAACTCTCCCAGCCTGTTCTCAAATGTGAGATGTTCTGATCTTATTCTTGGCCCTGCTCAGAACCCACCAGAGTGGGTTTTTATATCATTGGTCCCAATTGTACCTCTGAGGTACACCAGTTATCATGTTTCTCCACCTAGACACAGAGCTATTGGCCACACCTCTATGACCATCCAGTCAGTTCCTTATCCCCTGAAAAGGATGCTCTATGTGGCAAATCCATGTTGAGACAAGGATGTTGTGAAGGACTGTGTGTGAAATGCTTAGCACAGTTCAAGGCTGATTACATCAGTCACACTTCCCTCATCCACAAATGCTCTAACCCCCCTGTAGAAGGCTACCAAACTTGTCAGGCACAGTTAGCAAAGATATGTTGGCTGTTAACAATGACAAACTTTCAGGGCATGATCACTGCAACCCTACCTCCAGTCTTGACTTTTCACCTAAGTTTTTCTGCATTAGTGAGCAAGAGATGCAGCAATGACTGTTCATTGGCTGGAGTCTCCATCACCCATTCTAGAAAGCTATTCTCAGTGGAGCTGTTTCCAGGACTACTTGCAGTTGTTGGGCCACTTACCAGATGTTACAGTTGGTTTAAGTCCCCTACCAGGCTCAGGGCCTGCAAGCAGGAGGATTTCCAAGGTTGACAAAGGGACTCCTCATCTCCCTCCTCTTCTTTATCAGACCGCCTACAGGAGATGCCAACAACAAAATTTCCTTTGCTGACTTGTTCTCTAATTTTCACCCATGAGCTCTCAATCCTGAACTTCAAAGAGCTCCATGAACTCATTATTGACACAGCATGCAGCTTTCCCACTTCTCCTTCCTTAAATTCTTCTCATGAGGAAGATTTACAGTGATTTCCTTTGAAGTATAAAAGCTAATAGTGAAAGAGACTTAGGCAAGGTTGCTGCTATTTTTAACCTGCTTCCCAGTCTTTCATTCCACAAGTTGCTAATTCTCCTAAAGCCATAGTACTACTCCTTCTGCTCTTTTTAACTTAGTCTGAAGAATGGACTTCAGACTCCACCAATGAGACATTATTGCGCCTGTAACATCAAATTTTACCCTGACTGCCCTGTTTTTATTAAGCTTCAAAAAAACGGAAAATTACACTCCTGATGTTTTAAAAGTATGTGATTTGTTTGTTTAGTGAATGAGTATTGTAATATGCTTGCTTTCTCTAGCTGCACTGATAAGAGAATCTATACCACCTTGCTTGTGCCCTTCAACCAGTCAACTGTATAAGGGGAGAAGAAATATGGAAAATATTTAAATGTATGAATAAGAAAATAATTTGATAGTTTGCCCTTCATTAGATTTCATAGAATACTCTTCCATGAGGAATATTTTGCTGTCTTTTTCCTAAGGAAGAAATGCTAGGATGTTTATTGTTTTACACCTGTTTCTATGCTATACCTTTCCCTATCCCAAATTAACCAAGCTTAAGGTCACTAGGGAGCTTATAAGCAAGTTCACATCATACTTTCATGTCGTGTTATTACAGCAGTAGTTTAGTTTTGTGAAGAAACCCAAGAACAATGTAATCAAGAAGCTGTTAGACAGCCTTTATGGCTGACAGCAGCATCTGCAACAAAGGAAGGGTGGCTCTATTGATAAATAACCCGTTGCCAATTCTGTGAAAAAAAAGCAGATGCTTGCACTTTTTGCAGGGAGTTGCATTCAAAGGTAATAACAACATATTTAAATAAGAATCAAAAGGACGTAAATACAGATTATTGAAAACTGAGCATCATTTTCCTTTTTTTACTTTTTCCTCCTCTAAGCTGTATAATATGTGTGAATATATATAAAAATATATAAATTATCACTGGAGAAATGAATGTTAAACCTTTGAAAGCTGTACTTTTTATACAGCCACAAGTATTGATTAGAAGAGGATCTTAAACCTCAGAGTATAGCTAAAGGTATTTGAAATTTTCTGTGACAAGTGGTGTTATTTTATCATTAGACAAGTTACCCTTCATTGCAATTTCCTCTTACTATAAAATTAGTTGCTCTATTTTATTGAAAAAAATGCTAGCAATGGGAAATGCAGGTAAAAAAAGTTACTGCAACAACTGGTGGAAAATGACATTAGTTAACAAGACTCAAGCTGCCCATGTGAAGTCATTGGGAGGATATTCCTCTGAGAAAATTGCTGGCCTTGAATAATGTTACTTGAACAATTTGCCCTTTCCCCCCATAATGTGACATGGATGAACATAATTGTACATTCATCCATCTGGTTTTTTTTCTGTACAGGAAGTAATTTGTCCAGCACTCATAAATTAGGTTCTTTCTGGTACCCAAATTATATTTCCTTTCTCTCTTTTTGCTTATATACACTATTTTACTAAAATTACTTCAATAGTTCTATTCCTGTTAGAACCTGTCCTTTTATTTTTTGTACTTCTAGGATTCTGATAAAAGCTAAAAGTGCTGAAGCAGCTTTTTAGTAATATGTTTCCAGTCTTCAAGTGCAAAAAAAGAACCCTATTTGGTTGATTGCCTAAACAAAAGGCCTCATTTCAAATCTCTGATCAGTTGTAGGGGTCTTTTCTCTCTCCCATTCTTCCCCAGATCAAAAGCCATTTAATAAATGAGGTATTTTTGTCCTGTTTCAGTTTGAGTGCTTTGAGGCTGTGCACTGGCAGGAGCCATGAATCCATCAAGTTTTATTTCAGCATTTTGCATTGTTCATCACTGTGAATCCATATTGGCATTTCTAGCCTTGGGGTCAAAGAGTCAATTCTCTTGTACTCCAGAAGCTTCTCAAGAAGGTGTACTTATTCTTTTTTCTCAGTCTACCTACCTGCACTGAGGTATGTTACTCCTTAAACCTTTCTCTTAAAAGGCTGAAAGGACTGCTAGTCAAAACCTTGCACACTATTTACCACAATAGAGATTAATCTAACAATGCAATAGGAATCACTTTTCATATTGATATGGCTGCAATGTTACTTAAGAGTTGTAGTTCCTTCTCATCATGTAACAGTTATTTGATTGTTTTTCAGACAAAACTGTTATTATGTTAGTGTTCATACATAATTTTCTTTACCTATACAAATGCCTTCTTCATTCTGTATGTTTCTGCGAGTACCTTCCAAGTCATACAGGCAAGTATGTAATGAAAGCCCTCATGCTTTGCATCTGTTTGAACACAAAGTATGTGCAAAAAAGGCCAGTGGGTCTGTAGCTGGGCAGGACAAGTGACATATGAGCAAGCTGCAGGCTGTGTTGATTGTTATGAGTAAAGATTGTCGGCTGGAGGCCAGATATTCTTGACTTGGCTGCAGAGAAATGTCAACCCAATTTCTTTGTCTAAATGCAGAGGACAAGAATTTCTAAGACTATTCCATAAAGCTGTGACTGTTTAGCCTGGAGAAGAGAAAGTTTGTGGCAGGGGTTCTGAGTGTATATAAATCTCTGAAGAGAGGGTGAGAGGAAAATGTAGCCAAACACTTTCCAGTGGTGCCCAGTGACAAGATCCCAAGTAGGCACAAACTGATAAATAGGAGCTTCTATATGAACAGTTTTTTATTGTCAGCCAGAGACATGTTGAAGACACCTAGAATCTGACTAGACACAGTCCTAGGTAGCCTGCCCTAGGTGTTCCTCTTTCAGCAGGAGTTGGTTCCCCAGACAGAAAATGTGGTTCTCTTTCAGCCTCAATCATTTTGTGAGTCTTTGATTTCATTTTACATTTAATGAATAGGTAGGAAAATCCTCTTTTGGGAGCTGCTCAACTTACACAATTATCTTTCAGTACAGAGATAAATTATTAGCTTAGCTTATTTTGATCCTCTTTTAACATGTGAACTATTAAGATACAAAAAATCGCCTCTGTTGTTTCATGACAGTTGATCTCCCAAATACTTCTGGAATACCAGCAACCAAGCTGGTGAACATATGTACTAAGCAAGTGTTTACAGAGGTCACAAAGATTCTTTTGGGCTTTGAATGCAAGCCTCACGGTTGAGTAAAAACATGGCTGTGGTAAGTCTGCCTTCAGCATCCCTTAGGATGTTACAGGGATGTGTTGAGTGAAGGACAGAATGGAAAGAGCTGTACCAGAATCTTAGATAACTCTGTATAACTGAGAGACTACTTGGGGTAGTTTACTCCATACCAATTTAAAACCCTAACAGTTTATGATGAGATGAATAATCATTGGAAAAACCCCTATGATCTTTCAGATTAAATTTATCATTCCCTCATCCTTTACTTTGGTGACTGTATAATCATATCTGTTTAATATCTATGGACTTGAAATAATGAGAATCATGAAAACCAGAGGTGACAGATGCTCTTGGAAGTTTCCAAATAAAAGAAACCAGAGTCAGAATAGGAGTAGTAAGATAAAGCCTTTATTGCTTGAAGTTGAATTTATTCAAGACAATGAATAAATACCAAATGCATTTGATTACAATTCTAACTAAAAGATTTGATACAAATACAGCATAAAAATGCACAACAGATGCAGTTATTTATTTGTTTTGCCACATCATGTAGTTCTTTGTTGTGTGCTAAGTACTTTGCATATACATATAGCACTAATGCTATTGTGATACACCATGAAATATGGGGGTTGTCAGCACAAATTCATCTAGTTGGAGTAAGTATCAGTGTAAAAGAATGAAAAAATAAATTTATTTTCTGTCTTGAAAGTGTTAGAAACCTTCTCTTTCTACTGGTCAAGTTAGTTGACACAAATTTTGTTCTGACAGGTTGACTTTGATTGCTTGTACCTTACCTCCTGATCAAATCTTATTTGCATGAAAGAAAAAGGCTATAAGGAATTAAAAAATAATATGCTTTAGGCATGAAGTATAAAATTTGAAGTTTAGAGTAGTACAGCTTAATTATTTTTGTTCCATGAAACTGGAAGTTCAAAGAATTTGAAACAAAATACCAAATGGGAAATTACATCACCTACAACTTGAAGAGTATGAAAAAAACCAAAGAGGTGGTATTTCTATTCAGGTGAACAAAGAGGAGTTGCAGAGAATAGCTGGTGCATGCAAGAATTCTTCTTGATATAATCTTATCATGTAATTTAAATTGTAGTCTGATTTGAAGAGAGGCAATTAATTTAATGTTTATATAAAGAAAAGATGCACAGTACTGTGTCAGAAAAGAGTGATTTTCCAAGAGAGTTGATGTCCTTGATCAATTTTAGTTACCAGATGGAATGGTTTTCTGTCAAATGAAGACATGTACAGCCAAATATTCCCAATGAATATTTACCTCAACTTTTGAGTTAAACAAAGTGTACATAGAAAATAAATAATGTGCAGGTTTTTGTTGTTGTTTAGTTTGGGGCTTGTGTTTGGTGTTTTTTATTTGTTTGTTTGGTGTTTTTTATCTGATGTATTTCAAAACGTTTAAGTAAAGAACTAGAGCAGTAATACGTTGCAAAGCAGTGTATTTATTACTTTACACATCACAACAATTTCATATGATTCTTTCATTGGCAAAAGGTAGTATAGTAATTGACCCAAATCCTTATAGGTTGTTTATTTTTTTCCAGAAAATTCTGAACTAGATCAAATTATTGGAATTTGCAATTATCTTCCAAATACTGTTGGGACTTGTGAAATGTGTTTCAGGAGAATCTAGACTATATTGAATCCTGAGGAGAGACAAATGTCTCAGTCAAATATAGATGAAGATTCTGCATCTGCAAATCTGTTTAAAATGGATTTTAAATACATTGGAGAAATTTAAATGTACTGACAGCTGGTTTTTGTGTTGTGCTATTTCTTATAGCAGAAAAGGGGAGCCACACACAACTACAGAAGATTTTTTAACCTCTTATGAGGTCCCTTTTTTTTTCCTAAGTTTATGACTCTTCTTTTTAAATTGTTAATGGTATAAATAAAAGAAAAACACACCAACTCTAATTCTGGTCAAAGGATTCCACTGTCTTAAATTTCTGCTGTCATTTAGCAGTTTGAAGTCTCTGTTGGTATTGTTGGGTTTTTGGGTTTTTTTAATGTGTAAATCATTTACAGAAAAAATATTTTATATTAAGACAAGATTCTTGTTCTGGCATATCCTAAATATAATATTCAAATAACTTTTTCATCTTCCTAATTTCTCTCATTCTTTTCACTTATCTGATTATGCAGTTTTTTGCTCAACTGTCATCCAATACATGGATTTTGGCAGTGTCATTTCTTATCCCTGTTGACAGTACTTAAATTTCTCCCCTTCTGAATTTCTTATTTCAGGATAGTTGCTTGTGCCCAGCAGACTACAATCTCTGGAGCAGGAATCTCATACTGGATTTGCTTCACCATAGCATGGTGAGACCAGCCAAAAGAGGGGGAGGAGAAAACGCTTAGTGCTAATTAAATGAAAGCAGTAAGAGGAAGATGACTCAATAAGTCAGAAAATATACTTGCTCATTAGATTCTTTTTCTCTCTTTGGCAGAATTGTTTGCAAAAATAAAAGCAAGAAAAGGCCAAATAGAAAGAAATGGACAGGGAAAAGAGGAAAATAGTGGCAAAAACCTCCCACAGCAGATTACTGGGTAAATTACCTCTGGCCAAGTATTGCCACTAAGAAGTTGTTCCAGGTCAGAGAATGGCCTTAGCAAGCTGAGCAGAGTGAATACATTGGACATTATAGTCAGTGTTTACTTTTTGTCTCCTCTGAAGGAAGGCATTTTTCTTTCTTCCCTCAGTGGCATGTGACTATCCATTACTGAGATCCACTGTGGAAACTAGTTTTGAAAGGCATGCTGATTTTTGACTCAAGCTGCAATGTGGTTGACCTTTTTTTGTCTGTTTGTAGTGGAATTTGCTCCTAGGCAGGCCTTTGGCATTTGAAACCTGTGGGGGTTTGGGAGGTGACATGGAGACTTCTTGGCTGTTCCTGTGCCAGGACCCCACTGCCAGGGGCTGACACTGCTCCTTCAGTGCATTCCTCTTTTCTTTCAAATGGCTTCTAAATCTAGGGAAACTGCATTTTGAGAAACAACATCTTCTGGGAAGGGAGGGAGGGAGGGAGAGAGGGAGGGAGGGAGGAAGGAAGGATTCCAGGAAGGAAGGATTCCAGGAAGGAAGGAAGGAAGGAAGGAAGGAAGGATTCCAGGAAGGAAGGATTCCAGGAAGGAAGGAAGGAAGGAAGGATTCCAGGAAGGATTCCAGGAAGGAAGGAAGGAAGGAAGGAAGGAAGGAAGGAAGGAAGGAAGGAAGGAAGGAAGGAAGGAAGGAAGGAAGGAAGGAAGGAAGGAAGGAAGGAAGGAAGGAAGGAAGGAAGGAAGGAAGGAAGGAAGGAAGGAAGGAAGGAAGGAAGGAAGGAAGGAAGGAAGGATTCCAGGAAGGAAGGATTCCAGGAAGGAAGGAAGGATTCCAGGAAGGAAGGATTCCAGGAAGGAAGGAAGGAGGAAGGAAGGAAGGAAGGAAGGAAGGAAGGAAGGAAGGAAGGAAGGAAGGAAGGAAGGAAGGATTCCAGGAAGGAAGGAAGGAAGGAAGGAAGGAAGGAAGGAAGGAAGGAAGGAAGGAAGGAAGGAAGGAAGGAAGGAAGGAAGGAAGGAAGGAAGGAAGGAAGGAAGGAAGGAAGGACTAGTAAATTTTTCTGTTCTTTGGTAGAAGATGTGCCTGTGGTTATACATTGGTGCATCAGACAGAAAAGTTACAATGATCTGCCTTCTGTCTGTTTAAATAGTAAAAAAAAAAAAATAGGCAAATGAGAAATAATAAATAAGTAAATAAATAAGTCATTGTGACCTAATACTCCACCCACAACATGTAGTCACACTGCAAATCAGTGATTGCAAGGTTTCACAAGTTCAGCAGTCTGTGTCTGACCAGATATGGGTCCAAGTGTGTAGAAAATTGCATTTTTTTCCAAATCTCTGTGCTTAGGATGAGTGGTTTTCTTTTTCTGCAAGATACATATTTCTTCAGTGCAGTGAGACAGATAGCAGCAAGAGAAGATATGAGAAGCAACTTCTCTGCGATACTCAGCCTTTTGAATTTGTGGCACTGTGGTTCACAGAGCTAGTAAGGGGAGACATGGACAAATGAATTTGAAACAATTCAAAGAAAAAATCATATCTGCATTGGAACTCTAAGGTAAAATTTCCATATGCTAGCAGAGCTGCATAGGCAAATTAATATCTATCTATATCTATATCTATATCTATATCTATATCTATATCTATATCTATATCTATATCTATATCTATATCTATATCTATATCTATATCTATCTATATCTATATCTATCTCTATCTCTATCTTTATATCATCTATATCTATATCATCTATATCTATATCTATCTATATCTGTATCTGTATCTGTATCTGTATCTGTATCTGTATCTGTATCTATATCTATATCTATATCTATATCTATCTATATCTATCTATCTATATCTATATCTATATCTATATCTATATCTATATCTATATCTATATCTATATCTAATCTATATCTATATCTATATCTATATCTATATCTATATCTATATCTATGTTATAAATGAGCACAAACGGGCCAATATAAAGCCAATTATGTAGCCAATTTATTATTACAGAAAAGAGTAAGCAAGGGTGCAGCGCTGGACGACGAGGGGGGGCAGGGTCTTCCCCAGATCCTTCGCCGCACGCCCTGGGTCTTGTTGTCCCCTTTTTAGGGTCTCCGCTTCTTCTGCCAAATCATCCTTCCGGTCACTCTGCGCTTGCTCCGTCAGTTGATAGGGGTCTTTTCCTGTCTCCTGGTGGTTTTTGATGAGGGTTCGCAGTGGTTTTCTTTCCTTCGGACCTAGTGCAGTAATTATCTACAAGCATTTGTGAACATGCAAAACTAACAGGTCATTCTGCTCTTCTGTCTCGCCAGCAGACTAGATAATTTACAATCTACTCCCCCCTTCAAGGTCTGTTAGCAAAAAAAACTTATCTAAACAAAGTAGGATACTAGGGCCGTTAACTGTTTCACTGCCAGACACTAGACAGTGAACAAAAGGTCGCTTATTTTATTACAATTCCCCCTTTTTTTTTTTTTTTTTTTTAACCCTTTTGTTCACTGTACCTTGCCAGTTCCTTTCTGCTGAGTTCTAAATAGTCTTCTATTTCCCCCCCATTTAGCGACTCATACTTTGCTCTAACAAGCATTAAATGAGCAGCTTCTAATCTCCTCTTGACTATACTGATAAGTTTGTTAAAAATACAGGGTCCAAAAGTCAGTATTAAAACGAGCAGAATTATTGGTCCCGCTATTGTGGACAAGAGGGTCGTTAACCAGGGGGATTTACTGAACCAAGATTCATACCAGGTTTGTTGTGCTTCTCTTTCTTGTTTTCTCTTTTCTAGTCCTTCTTGTAATTTTGCCATGGTCTCTCTTATAACTCCCTCCCGGTTCGCGTACACACAGCACTCTTCTCTAAGTGCAGCACATAAACCTCCTTGTTGTAAAAGCAGTAAATTTAGTCCCCTTCTATTTTGCAAGGTCACTTCAGCTAGCGAATCTAGGGAGTCTGTGAGATCTTTTATGGATTTATCAATTCTCCTTAGATCTTCGTCTACTGACACCTAAACTCTTTAAATCCCGCCTCTTGATTTACTAAGGACGCTACCCCGTTCCCACTCCAGCCGCTCCTATACCTAGTAATACAGCCACTGTTAATGCTGTGAAGGGCTCGTTTCACTAAATGGGGTTTCTCTAGAGTTTGGTATTGAGCATACACATATTCTTCGGGATGGTAGGTAATTCGGGGAACTATTAGGACTTGTATGCAAAACTCATAGGTTTCATTAAAGGCTTTTGTAAAGATGCACGGGGTTACCCCTAAAGTGTTACAGACCCATTTTGAATTTACAGCCGGAAGGAGCCACGCGGCCGGCTCCTTTGGATCTGATACAGACATTTTTACCTGGCACAGGTGGTTCTTGTCTCTAGGTACATTTCCCACATCTCCCTTTCCACTCACTTGAGCCATTGATATTCTCTGGACACTACCTTGTTCTTTTCCCACAAACACTCCTCGGGTTTGTTCCGTTAACTAAATCTTGACTCAGCAACAGATCCTATAGCTTCAAAAAGGGTGGTTTCACTAGGTAACACAGCCAGCATTCTTGATTAAATTAGGGTAGGTCTGGTTTAGTGCCTTATAAGTTGCCTGCATCACCCTCCAAAGTGTATTATATTCTTTGGTGGGCTCAGGCCAACCTCTAGATTCATTTTGGCCTCCGTTTACGTTCTCTCTCGGGAAATATCTGCAATATTTCTTCCGCCCCATAATAACTGGGTTAGGTCCCACAGGGCTTGGATCATGTGGTACAGGCTCTTTTTATTTGAATCATATTGCCTCTATCTTTCCCTGGTTTCCAGAGACGGACCCCCATGTTTTCCTAATAACCATTCGGCTTTTCTGGCTGGGAGACATTAAGATATACAAAGGAGCAGGTTCCTCTGGATAATATTTCTCCTGAGGGTCCCCTCCAGGGTTTGACACAGCCTACCGGTCCAAATTCTGCCTTCAAAAAAGGGTCTCCTCTCGTCCTCCAGTCAGAGGCAATGGTTTCACAGCCCCAATATCCACAAAAGTACTCCCTGGGTAATTACAATACGACTTTCCTGGGTTTGATACCGGACACATGTAAAATCCTGTCAAATTCTCTGCTTTCCACACTGTAGTATGTTAGCTGGGTTACATGGTCCCACTATGAAACTCGGTGCTCCTACAGCAACAACTGTTTGTATTGGACTAGAGGCATCCCATCTAGTGAGGGACCATTTGAAGGGCTCATGGCTTTCTTGTGTTCCCTTTACCAATCCCATCATCATTATTATTATTATGTACACTATTAGAGTTGGGTGACACCCAATGCCAGAGCAGTAAATAGAATTGGTTCTTTCCCTAACCCCCTTAATGCTATCACCTTCAAGCCTCCGGTTATCGAGAGTTGTAAGCACCTTCACTACCCTCACTGTTATTTCTGTGAGATTCCCTTTCCCCACTCCTTACCCTCTGCCTCGCTCGCCAGCTAGGTTGCTGCTAGCTGCGAGGTGTACCATCTTCACGGCAGCAAGGATATTCTTCAGGGTGGAACTCACTCCTCTTTTCCACTTCTTTTTGGAATGCCAATTTTGTCCTTTAATGGTGGAATATCACACCTGAGTCTTTTTACTTGCTTACGACACTTGACTGACACGATGTCTGTGTTAAATGGTCGGGAGGTTCGTTGGGGTGATAGCAATATAAGTCAGGGTTTATCCCTTGGAATATATTTGCCACCAGAGCGGGGATCCCACTTTCAGCTCTCGAGTTGCTACTTTCTGGCTTAAGGCCAAAGCAGTCAACTCACGCTGCTCCTCCCAGCAGGGCTGACATACACTTTTAGGAGCCCTCCCTTTCTGGCAGTGGACCCACCACAACTCCTTACAATTTTACAACAGAAACATACAAACGGATAACAGTTGCAATCTAGCCAACTACACGCTACTCTAATATCGTTATGCTTCACGTTTTTCTCCATTATATAATTGATCATTGTCGTTAATCTCACAGGTCTGTAATATGGTTGCTGAGTAAGTTCCTCTAAATACCCACAGTATCCTGGTGACTCAGAAGTTCCAATTAACTCTTTCTGTAGTAACCAATTATCCCCCACCCAAATGTCCCTGCATTCATGTACTCTCCTGGGTATCAAGATGAGGTTCTTTTTAAAGTGAGCCTTAAGTCCGGCTGTTCCTTTTACTTCTTAGTGGGTGTTATTTTCTCGGAGAATCGGATGGATCTACTGGTCCTTTTATTCAGCTGGCATGAGTCCACCTTCTCTGCTGTACGTACCGCAGTGTCTGTTGTAAGTAACACCAGATATGGTCCTTCCCACTTCGGTGTTAACGGGCTTTCTTTCCAACTCCGGATCAGAACCCAATCTCGGTTGTACCTGATGTAACACAAGATCTAGAGGTGGTCTCTGAGCCCACATTCCTTTTTCCCATAGCTGTTTTTAAACTTCATTAGAGTTATTAAATATTTGTTGAGATACTGATCACTGATGTTGGGGTTAGTCTGAACCTTCTCTAGGTTATACGGCATCCCATATAGCATTTCAAATGGGGACAACCCCACATCTGCCCGCGGCTGAGTCTAATATTTAATAAGGCTAAGGAATGCATTTACCCATGATAATTTTGTCTCTAATACCAATTTAGTCAATTGTTTCTTTATTTCCCGTTCATTCTTTCTACCCTTCCCGGAGCTTTGTGGGTGGTAGGAGTATGTTTCTCCCAATTTATTCCCAGCGCTTTTGCTAATTCTTGTGTTACCTTTGATGTGAAATGCGGGCCTTTATCTGAATCAATAGTCTCAGGCACCCCGTTTCCTGGGCACTATTTCTTCGAGCAAAGTCTTTACCACTGTTTGGGCTGTTTCCCTGACCGTCGGAAAACGCTTCTACATAATGGGTAAGATGATCTACTATTACTAAAAGATATCTAATCCGCCCTACTTTGGGTAGCTCTGTAAAGTCTATTTGCAGATTTGCAAACGGTCTTTTTTTGCTAATGGCCGCCCCCAGAGGTAATTTTCTTAGGTTGCTACGATTGACTCGTAGGCAGGTGGGACAGTTCTTGGTGACATGCTTAACCATATCTCGTAGTCCAATGCTCATAAATTTAGTCGCGAAATGGTCGACTAACCCTTGGTCCCCCAGTGTGTCCCCTGATGTAACTTATACAACATTCGCTGGGCTACTGCCTTGGGCAATACTTCTCGCCCGTCTCCTGTCATCCACCTCCCCTATCTTCTTTTATTCCCATTTTCCTCAATTTTCTTTTTCTTCATCAGTAAATATAAGTTCCACATCTTCCTTCTCCAGTGTTTCCCTAGTATATGGCTTCTCCTTCAAAACCATCTCCTTACTGCTGCCCTTTTGCCTCCTGATCAGCGGCGTTATTTCCCCTGCTCCTAAAGTCCATTCCTGGCCGATGTCCCTTAAAGTGCACTACTGCTATCTTCTTTGGTCCTCTTAGGCTTGTAATACTTCTACTATAAGCTTTTGATGGACTAACCCTTCCCCTGTGAATTTTTAGCCCTCTTTCTTCCCATAATTTCCCAAAGTATGCACTACTCCAAATCCATACTTGGAATCGGTATATATCGTCCCCTCCTTTCCCCTTAGGAGCTTTAAGGCCCAGTATAGCATACAGTTCACACGCTTGGGCTGACCATGACCTGTCTAAGGCTCCCGATTCTATTACCCGTAAATCAGGTCCTCCTATAATAGCATAACCAGATTTTCTTTCCCCTTCTACTATCCTGGAGGATCCATCCACAAATAGTTTTTCCCTTCATCTAATTCTTCTTCCTCTAAATCAGGCCTAATCTTCATTTGTTCTTCTATCGTAGCTAAACAATCATGGGTTAGGGGTTCTTGTTCTATTTTTCCATACAGGAAAGCAGCTGGATTTTGTAGAGTGGTGGTTTCTAGGGTAAAATCTGGTGCTTCTAATAGAATCCTTCATATTTCAGGAGTCTGGCATCAGATATCCATTTATCTGCTTTTGTTGCATTACACCCCGGATATTATGGGGAGACAGTACCTTTAAGCTGCTATTAAAGGTAATTTTCCTAGCTTCCTCTACTAACAATGCACATCCTGCTAACATCTGTAGGCATGTGGGCCAGCCTCTGCTTACAGGGTCTAGGATTTTTGATAAATATGCCACAGGTTTCTTTTTTTTTTTTTTTTCCTGGGTAAGCACTCCAAATGCAATTCCTTCTTCTATATTAACAAACAAAAAGAATGGCCTCTTTAAATCTGGGAGACTCAGAACCGGAGCATGAACTAAACTCTCTTTTAATTCCTCCAGTTTATCTGTGTCCTCTTGGGTCCACTTCATTAATCCTTCTTGTGCTAGCTTTTGATATAAAAATCTAGCTTTACTACTATAATTTTCAATCCATTGTCTACAATATCCCGTGAGGCCTAAGATTTGTCGAATCTGTCTTTTATTCTTTGGTATTGGTAGTGATAAGATAGCTTGAATTCTCTCGGGGTCTATCCTTTTCTCACCCCTTTTCAAATAATGTCCTAGGTATTTTACTTCTTCTTCCACAAACTGCAATTTGGCCTTTGAAACCTTCAGGCCCTTAAGTCCTAGAAAATTTAGGAGTCTTATACTCTCTCTTCTTACCTTTTCTTCTTCTTTCCCTGCTAACAACAAATCATCAACATATTGCACCAGGGTTACCCCAGGACCTGTCTGGTAATCCGTTAAAATCTGCTCCAGCGCCTGCCCGAACAGGTTTGGGATTCAGTAAATCCCTGGGGCAATACTGTCCATCTAAGCTGTTGCTTCCTTCCAGTGTCCGGTCCTCCCACTCAAAGGCAAAATAATCCCTACTAGATTCATCAAGGGGGCAAGCCCAAAAGGCGTCCTTCAAGTCTATTACGCTGTACCATAAATCATTTGGGCCTAGTTTACTCAGCAGCGTGTATGGGTTTGCCACCACTGGGAATCTGGCTATGGTTCTCTTGTTTATTTCCCTTAAGTCATGTACCAGGCGATAGGATCCGTCCGCCTTTTTAACTGGGAGGATCGGTGTATTGTATGGTGACATGCAAGGTTCTAACAACCCCCGGCTCAGTAGCCTGTCTACTTCGGGCTTTAACCCTTTCCTTCCCTCTAGGGATATGGGATACTGCTTTATTCTTACAGGTATTTCAGGGTTTTTTATTTTAACCTTAAAAGGGGAAATCTTTAATCGCCCCACACTTCAGGGTTATACCATACTTCCGGATTTATTTCCTTCTCATCTTCTTGCCTCAAAGGGCAGAGTCTAATTCTTATTTCTTTTTCTATTACCTCTATTTGGATACCCAATTCTATAATCATATCTCTGCCCAATAAATTGTAATCTGATTCTGGGACTAACAAAAGTCCCCTACCCCTATTTTAGATTCTGATTCCACCATCACCTCCTTTATTATTTTCACATCAAAGGGTTCTCCATTTGCCCCAACTACTGTGGCAGTGTCCTAGACAGGCACAACCTTTGGGTAAGGACTGGAGCGTTGATCTTTCTGCACCAGTATCGACTAGGAAGTTAATTTCCTGGCCGTGGGGACCCACTTTTAACTTTATCAAGGGCTCCTTTTGATGTTTCTGGGTCCCTAAAAGATAGAGCCCCTGACCCCCCTAGTCCTCCTTAAACTCCTTCTCGTCTCTAATCCGAACACGACATTCCCTTTTGAAGTGTCCCTTCTTTCCACAGTAAAAGCACACTTTCAAATCCTGCCTCTCACCAGGACCCCGAACTTCAGCCGACTTCCGCCCAAACTGCTTCGGTCCCTTTTCCGCTCCCTGCTTTCTACATTGCAGCCACCATCAGTCTGACTTGTCGTTTATGAGTTTCCTCTTCCTTCGCACATAAACTTTCTGTGCTTCCCTTAATAGTTCATCTAGTCCCCTGTCTTGCCAATCCTCTAACTTTTGTATCTTTTCCTAATGTCCTCCCAGGATTTTGAAACAAAATGCACTTTTAATACTGCCTGCCCCATTTGATCATCTGGATTTATCCCCGAATAAAGTTGAAAATTTTTCCGTAGCCTCTCTAACCATTCTGTGGGGGTCTCATCTTTCTTTTGTCTTTCATTAAAGGCCTTATTGAGGTTTTGGCCTCGTGGGACTGACTCTCTAATCCCCTGCACAATTATTGTCCTAAGGTCTTGCATATGAACTCTATGGGCTGGATTTTGATGGTCCCAATTGGGGTTCTGCAAAGGCCACTTGATATCTGCTGCTGGTCCTTGTATGTGCTGTGCGTCCCAAATACGCATGCCTTCCCTCCTAATCATATTCTTTTCTTGACCGTAAACAAGATGTTTAATATGGACTGTAATTCTTCCCAAGTATACATGCTCGGCCCTAGGAATTGATCTACTCTCTCTGCCACCCCCAGTGGATCTTCTAATAAATGTCCCATTTCTTTCTTAAAATCCCTAACATCCCTGAACTGAGAGGTACTGATACAAACCCTATGCCTGGGTGTGGCCCTCCCATCGGTATTTCCCTCAGTGGGTATAATCCTTCCCGGGCTCTACTGCGGGTAACCGGCCTCGCATGCTCTGACTGGTCAGAATCCGAATCCTCTCCAGGAGGTGCCCTGGGATCTTCTGTTCCCGGTACTTGAGGTGGGGTATATACGGTGGGGGAACTATCAAAGTTTCCTCTAGCTGGCTTCCCTTTTTCTTATTCTTATTTTTCCTTGATTTTTCTGCTAATTTAAAGATAAATACCTCCGGCCGTTCACCCAGATCTTTGCATAGTCGCTTTCCTCTGCACAAAGGGGTTTCTTAGTGTTCACCCAAATATTCAGTTTTTGTTTTACCCAGTCCTCTGAGGACCCGTATATGGGCCAAAACACATTCTTTGAGATTTCTTTTCCACCCCATACTTCCACACAGTAGTGTATCATTTTAGCTTTGTCTTTTCCTGTGTACCTAAAAATGTTCCCAATTATCTAACAGAAATCCTAAGGGACTTTCTCTAGGTATAGGTGGGAGCCTAATGCTCACAGGGGCTTACTCTTCCCCTGTCCCATTCTTCCGGAGTGCCTTCAATCACACAATCAACTCTCGCTTCCCCTGGTTCGTGGCCCAAGCCCTCGGGGTCTGTGGGAATCGCACTACTGAGGGTCCGCTCTCGCTTGGGGAGTCTGGCTGCCAGCCCCCTCTCATCCACACCACACAATCGCACTCCGGGATCCCAACCCCGCCCGGACGGTTCCCGTAATACTTACGCGTCCGCGCGTCTTCGTCCGGACTTTGTGCACAAAATTTAAGGGGTATGTTGGGCCTCAAACCTCCTTTGCTTTCCTCTTTTCCTCACTTTAGGTTCGTCGGTCGGGCCGGATGAAATCAAGTCCCGGGGCCACCGGGTCGGTGGGGCGCCTCCCCTTTAGACAAGGAATTTTTCCCCGAAATCCGATCCGAGTCCGCAGCACCAAGTTGTTATAAATGAGCACAAACGGGCCAATATAAAGCCAATTATGTAGCCAATTTATTATTACAGAAAAGAGTAAGCAAGGGTGCAGCGCTGGACGACGAGGGGGCAGGGTCTTCCCCAGATCCTTCGCCGCACGCCCTGGGTCTTGTTGTCCCCTTTTAGGGTCTCCGCTTCTTCTGCCAAATCATCCTTCCGGTCACTCTGCGCTTGCTCCGTCAGTTGATAGGGTCTTTTCCTGTCTCCTGGTGGTTTTTGATGAGGGTTCGCAGTGGTTTTCTTTCCTTCGGACCTAGTGCAGTAATTATCTACAAGCATTTGTGAACATGCAAAACTAACAGGTCATTCTGCTCTTCTGTCTCGCCAGCAGACTAGATAATTTACAATCTACTCCCCCCTTCAAGGTCTGTTAGCAAAAAAACTTATCTAAACAAAGTAGGATACTAGGGCCGTTAACTGTTTCACTGCCAGACACTAGACAGTGAACAAAAGGTCGCTTATTTTATTACAATCTATATCTATATCTATATCTATATCTATGTCTATAATCTACCTGTATCTATCTACCTATATCTATATGTATCTTTATCTCACATGTACTACAAAAACCTCAGCTGCCTGTAGCATTTTCTTGGCTTATCACTGCTGTTACTTGGGGTTTTTTGGGGGGTTTTTTGTCTGTCTTTTCAAAAGGGTTATTCACAAGACTGTTCAAATCAGACAGAGTCCTATTGCAAGGATGCATTTTTGCTATTACCAAAATACTCCTAAACAGCAGAATTAATTCAGTTCCACTTCATGTTCAAAATGACTCTACTTTTACTAGTTAAAGCCATGCAAGACAGTGCATTCTGCACTGTCCTAGGACTAAAAGAAAAGTTGCTATAAGAAATGAAATTAAAGCACTTCAAAACAAAGCGTTGAAATACTTACAGAGATGGACAATGGGGATGGTGAGAAGTCTTGAGGGCAAGACTTCTGGGGAGTCCATGGCTGAGGCCATTTGTTTTGTTTAGCTTGACAAAGAGAAAAGTGAGAGATGACTTCATGGCAGCTTATAGCTTCCTATGGGGCAGGGGTGTAGGGGGGAGCAGAGGAGGGGAAAATACTTATCTCTTCTCTGTGGTGACCAAAGATAGAACATGAGGAAATTGAGTGAATATGTATCAGGGGAAGTTCAAAATTAATTTTAGGGAAAAGTTCACTGAGAGAGATGTTGGTCCATGGAACAAGTTCCCCAGGGAAGTGATTGTAGCACCAAAGTCATCAAAATGCCTCTAAGGAGAATATGGATGATGTTCTTAGTCTTATGATTTAGTTTGAGGTAGTCCCGAAAGAAACAGGATGTCAGACTTGATAATCCTTATCAGCTCCTGCCAGTTTGAGATATTCTATGGTTCTACAGTTCTGTTTGTGGTAACTTCCACAGCTTCTTTTGGATGGGTGGAAACACCAGACCACACCAAATGCTTTGTTATATCCCCGGTTCCCATTTACTCTATCTTCTGTTCTGATTCATTAAAATGCTCACTCCTTCTAATGCTGATTGTTTCTACTAATAATTAAATTATTCACCTACACTTACTTGATAGACATTATATTTTCCTGTTACTCCTTTTTCAGGCTGTATACAGGTAGAAAACTAAGGTTTATATGGTGTACATCTGGCATTAGCCAACCCTAGCAGAATAACTTGTACTATGATTTTCATGCAGCCCATGTCAACTATGCTGTTTCTACAGGGCACCTGGGCCTGGATAAATACAAAACACACCCATTTGTCTAGATGTAACCTTCATGTTTAATTCATGTTTAACATCATGACTGAAATGTAAGACTGTGCTTTAGGAATGGTATGTGCCAATATAATGCTCCCACCAGCACTCTCTTCCACTCCCCGTAGTAGGTAGTTCTAAAGTCAAAGATCACACGAACAATTTATGGGAAACAGCAATGAGAGAAGACAATAACAGCATCAATATTAATAACAAATTGTACAAAGAGAGGGTGATTTACATGTAAAGTGTTCACCAAGCCTGGGGCAATGAAAAACAAAGGCCAGATTTCATTTACCCACCACACTTGTTTTTTTGGCTGCAAGCCATGGACATTAAGGTCTTTAAATCTATATAAGGTTTTTTCTTCATTCTTTGACTAATTTTTAATGATCCCACAGATTTTTCTCCAGTTTTTCAGTATATCTTTTTTTTCAAAAAACATGACATCAAAAATCCCTGTGAGACTCCAAGCCTGACATCTTAATATCATATAATGAAATAAACAGCCTTCTGCTACTTCCATTTCGTGTACCTACTAATATGTCAAAGGACTACATTGGCTTTTTTAGTCAGAACATTTCAAAATAATCTTTTTTTTCTGTCAGTTTCCGCTCCTTATTCTGAATAATTTTTGTTATACCTGTAACATTAAACTTTATCATACCAAAAAACTTTTAATTTCAAATAGCCCACCTTGAAAAAAGAAATCATGCTCTGTCTTCATGTCCACATAACCATGCATAAAGACTGAAAACCTTTATTGTGCCAGACCATCCCCTTTCTTACATCCTAATTACTGGTATGTCCTGAACGATTTTCTGTTACTGGAGATTTTATTTTCAATGATCTTATTGATCAGAATATTTTAGACAAAATTTGCAAAATGCAGTTTTTGCCCACGTGCATGTTAACATAGAAAAAAACTTTGCTAAAAGCCTGAATGCTTGTCAGCATTCTCAGCATTTTAAATTCTTTCATCCTTCATTAGAAAGTAAGTCAAAGCCAATATTCCTTCTCTGAGTGCTGCAAATGTTTAACTTTTTGTTGGAAACTGAGACTACCCAGAACAAAACATGAAACATAACTACTAGTTGCAAACCTTAAAGTGACTTTATGACTTTCAGACTTATATGCAAGTTTACACTTAGTGAATAATCCAGGATATGATTTTTTTCTTTGTCTGACATGCTACAGAAGGTAGTAGCAAATGTATTCCATGTCATGCCAGCTCTCTATACCCCTTATGAAAGCATATGTTCCTGCAGTGTCAAAAGCCAACAACATTAAAATTCATTGCTATCTGAGTTTTTCCTTCTATGACTTTGTGAGTTTTATTGCTGAAGAATACTGCTCCTTATTGGACAGATTTCAAATTCCTATTCTTCTGGACATATTTCTTATGTTCTGTTTTCATGTTAAAAAAAAAAAAAAAGCAAACACAATGTTCTCAGCTAAATATTCCACAGGAACATTGATCTACTTCAGGAGTCTTTAAATAAATGTATTGCCACAGTAATGCCAGTAATATGTTGAGTGCCCAATAACCACCTCCATATAGATTTTACAGGAAAACATCTCAGCATCACAACTGATGCTCAGTTTGAGGTCAACATATTGAAGAGATTCAAAATTTTCTGAAGAGTTCAGTAAGAACCCATCACCTGATCTCCCCATGAATGATTAATGAACAGTCATCTGAATAAGACAAAATTTTGCTACACAGAGCATAGCTAACAAATAATAGGTAGTTGAACAGATAAATGTGGATGGTGAGCAAATTTTTCAAGGGTTATCTTTGACAGAACAGTTTATCTCAGTATTTTATTTAAATCTGCCCTAATCTGTGCTTCTTTGCTGCTGGAATTTGCCTTGTAATGTTGGTTAAGAGACAGGTTTTTAGTGGATACTCTTTTTACTTATAGTCATAGTATAATTAAGCTTTCATGTTTATTTTGGGTTTATGCATACTTTATGCATGAGTAGTTACATATTAAATAAGCATTCTCAAACTTGGAGTTATATCTATTCTCTTCATGTAAGCTCTGTAGTTTGCCCTCAGCTGATCAGATGATCTCTTCCTGCTTCTGTGTTTTTTTCTGTGAAAAAAAACCCCAGTGATTTCCTTTGGTACAATGGACTTTCTATTCCTCATGAAGTGACACAGTGCCTTTTCAACTCAATTGTGGAATTAAAAGATAAGACTGTGGTGTAGGTTCTTCATGATGGTCTGAGTTCAAGGGAATTAAAAGAGACAAACTCCCCCTCAACAAACAACAACCTCTGTTTCCAGAATTTCAAGTATGTTGAAGCTCAGAGAACAGAGACACCAATTGAACTATGATGTAATAGTTTTCCTCTGACTTCAGATTTGTATAATTTAGTACTTCCAAGGGTAGGAAATCACATCAGGGGACAGATGAATTAGTTTTTAGCTCTACCAGATTTTCCATGTTAATTGGCTTTAAAAATACACATGCATTTGATACCAAAAAAACCACATACCAACATGCTGTTTTTATCTACTGTGATGTAATACATGGATTGGATCAAATCAATGCTTAGTATTTATCACAAACTCAGCTAAAGTAACAGAAGGAGTTGGTGCCTTGTGTACCTCTGAAGAGCAAAAGGATCTTTTCAATGCTCTTGGATAAGTCCTTACACAGTTCATTTTTTCCCTACTTCCCATCGAAGGTCACACTGAAAAAGACAGACCAGAAATACTTAGCACAGCCACTGCATCCTGTAGCACAAATTTGTCATACTAATTACCTACAAACCCCTTTGTAGGGGGGCTAACCCCCTACAAACATATCCTCTGTGCACCTTTCCTTGTTTCATGAGAGAGTGATACTTTTCCCAGTAAAATGCTGTACTTTGGAAGATGGTCCTTATCTCCAGTCTTTATTTCTTGGCTGGCTTTTCCTATGCAGTATGAACCACCACTCCTGTACTCCCTCTCAAACACTCTCAGGCTTTTTAAAGAAGACATTTCAAACAGTCATGCTTATGTGGCCTGCCAGCACAATTCCAGCTGCACATGGAAGCAGGGGCCAATCAACCTGACTAGTGTAATCTAGCTTTTGCCAGCTGAGAATCTATCCCAGCACACTTAAAATCCTTCTGTACCTTCCAATAAGCAGAAGGAGTTTTTTATCAAATTGAAAGTCATTCTGTTGCACCGTAATAAAACCAAAAGAAGTAATACAATTTTGAGGGAAGGAGCACCTATGAAAACCATGATAGATGAGGGATTCATTATTTCCCATATTATTTTGGGGAAAAACCCCCAAAACAAACCAGTTTGGTTTATATTTTATGATTAGATTAAAATAATCCATGATAGTGCTCAGAAATTTCAGATTCCAGATAATCTCCATGTAATCTCTCCATGCACGCACGAACATTCCTAAGAGAAATACACATTTATATGATGAAACTACAATCCTTAGATTTGAATGTAACAAAGAAAAATGGTCTGTCTGATGATTTTGTACCCTCTGCATGCTATCAAACTTCCCACTTAGAACCATTTTGACAACTGATTAACAATCTGAAGAACACAAAGAGGAGGTAGCAAAAAATCTTATTTATATTATAATTTTCAGATAACAGGTAATCTGTAGTAAAAATAAATTCTGACACAAGGCACAGAATGCACAGCAATTTATCAAGTTATTTAAAAATACTAAATACTCATCTCCTAATGAAAAATTAATCTCTCAGTCACTTAAATCAAGTAGTATTTTCAGCATACTGACTAAAAGAAATCAAGAATACATGGGTTATTTACTAACTGTACATAAAGTTACGGCATAGGAATATATTAAATGAAAGCATCAGTCTGAAAGATTTTATTTCTGCCCCATTTTTATCTCATGCTCTTAAATGTGTTCTTTGCTTACCTTTTGTTCGATGGTTGTTGTGGTGGGATTTTCTTTACCTGTCATTCTTTTGTTATATAAAATATCTAGCATATTTCACTAGAAGAGACACTATTTGAAAGGCAAAATAGCTGAACTATGACAGCTTCTCCTATTGTGCACCAGGGTGTAACTGAAGCCTGGAAGCTTTCTTTAAAGTCTTTATAGTGAGAATGTTTTTGAACACCCCCTTGAAGTAAAGAAATAATGATGACTTGTTCTGTTTCTGTTCCAATATCAACATCTTTTTGACAACAGACTGTATTTTCATTCTTTGTGTCTTCATTATCATTAATAATGTAGTACCTCAGAAAATCAAACTATATTTTAACCAGGAGAAAAATAAGTACCATTTGCATAGCTACAGAAGAAGACAATGCTTCCAGTTTTTTGAGCAGAGGGCAGTGAAAGTCTGATCTCATAGAGACAAAAAGACTGCAGAAACATACCTATAGTAGGATTAGGTTGGAACATGGATAAAAGCAGGATATTTTGCATTGCATCACGCTTCCATGAACAGCACTGACACTAATGGCATTTAATAGTGACAATAGAGTAACAGGTTGTATAACTTTTGTACAAGCTATTTGAATTGATTTGCAGAGAGTTTTCACAAAAAATTTAGTTTTTTATAATGTGATTGAAGAAATGACCAGGGTACTTGTGCTTGCATAGGGAAGGGAAGGACAGGGGAAGCAGTTTGTTTTGTGAAAATGACCTACTGGTATCAGACATTAATACCAGCAAAGAAAAGTAAGGCTTGGCACTGAATTCTGTTCAGTTATACAGTGTTTAATTTTTTTAAGTGGGTGAAGTTATTTCCATTTCACAAATCCAAGAAAAGAGACAAAACCTAAGCAACTGATTTGACCAAAACGCCTGAGGAAGTCAACAGGATTTCAGAAAGGCGCTGGCACATTCAAGGACTATTATCTTGAATATGGCTTTTGGGAGAGAGACAAGTAAAAATGACGCCTTCAGGTATTGGATCCCTAGGACATCTTCAATAACAGTTTTTATTTTGAAAAATATAATAATATCCACTCTTTGGAAATTTTTTCTTACCAGTCATATATAACTCGTACCTGAGAGTAAGCACTGATCCCATACAACTGAGTGAGGTAGAACTGTCCAGATGGAAGGAGACAGGAACACTAAAACTAAATCTAAGAACATACATGTTCCCTAAGTGAAAGAACTACTTCTGCAAGGACCATGCCAAAACTGGTTGTCTGACTGCTAAAACCACAGCAGCAGCCAGCTCAACATCTCACTGTTTTATGGGTTCCCTTTTATACAGTTGTTGTTTCCAAACAGATAGCATTCCCTCTGAAAGTTTTATGGTCATTTATTAACCCTTTTGAATGCTCAAAAAGACATGATATAAGCTTGGAAAGAAAATATCTTTAGATGCTGGCTAGCAATCTCTAAGGGAAGTAATTATAGGATATGCAAAGAACAGTTCATCTGTGGGAGAGAGAGAGAGAGACGCATGATTTAGTTAATTTCTAAACATGCAGTTATAATTATTTTCTATAACCTGGAAGCCAGACTTGCATGAACTGGAAGCCAGGGCCTGAAATAATTAGTGTCTAGCCTCCCAGCAGGAGTTAAGGATGGTGAGTCAAGGACAGGCAAGTGCCAGTTCTCCTTTGCCCTTTTAAGTTTCAGCCCTGCCACTGAGCTCACTGAGGTCCCACTTCATCTCCTTGAAATCACCTTGCAGAAAATTTGTGCATGCACACTTTCCCTGCCAAAGTTAAAATCATAGCTTCATCAATCCACACAGAAAACACATTCTTTTTCATTTAAAAACCCTTCCTGACCAATATGGTTTCAATTCCAAACATACAGCTGGTAACATTCCCAGTAGCATTGGATTACTATCAACATTAGGAAGTGAAATCCACCTGGGAGGCCTGAGGAGAGTCAGTGAGATCTGATAACCAGGCTTCAAGCTTTAGAAATTTTGAGTGCCATTACCTCAGTAGTCAAGGACCTGTTTATTGTAAGTGACTATTGGATTTGCTGCTTTCAGTCCTCAGTGAGTAAATTATCAATTTCTGCACTTGGCAGGATGTTTTGGAATATTTCCATTTGCTTTCATCTATTCTAAAATACCAATTTAACATAATGTCTAAAAAGATGAGTGCATTACTTTCTTAACTATACCCAGGTGTTAGCCTCCACAAAGCATTTAACTGCAATTGGTGCTAAAAATCAAATTGACCTAGAAGGATATATTAGGATTTCTAAAGAAATGTATGCTAAATTACTTCAGAGAACTGAATTTGTAGCTCAGCTCAAACACTAATTTTCTCCATTGGCAGTGGCATAAAGAGACATCCACTTCCTTTATAACATATGGTCTTCTGGATGACCTCTGGCAAATTTCACATGAAAGAAGATCATGTGAGTGCTGCAAAGACAGTGACAGCCACAAACAAGCAAACAAATCCCTGGAGGGATTTTATTTTGAAATTTTCTTTCTGCAGATTAACAGAATTGGTGATACTGATACACACATTGAATATTCCTTGAATTGTACATCCATGCCATGATTATTTACATGCAGCAATCCATTAGAATTTCAATTACTGCATTGTGAATGAAGAAAGGAAATGCATCAATTATTTCTTGGTTAACCTGTGAGATATTTTTGGTGATCACTTAATTTTGCAGAGAAGCAATTTCAAAAACTGGTCTGTATTAATGTTTGTATGGTTTCCAGACTATAGCAAAACATCAGCCTGCAGTTTTGTTGAACATTTATTGAAATTTCTTGATCCTCCAAAGGCAGAAGCAGTTAACAATCTAAGTGACAAGTACTGGTGGAAACCTCAAGAGCTATTTTGACCTTGCAATGATTTTTACTTTAATAAGTGATAAATATAATTCTAACTAACGCTTTATTTTCTAAATGATGTTATGTTTTTATTTTAAAACCTGCTTGCATGAGTTAAAAATAAAGTGAAGCAAAACCATACTCAGAGTTTAATTTTGACTGAATTTAGCAACTTGTTCTGGAACAAATGAAATTATTTGAAATGACACTTCCCAAAATCCCATGTCAAACTCTTGCTATTTATAACTCTTTGTATGAATAGGTACAAATTTGGCTCGTAATTCTTGTAATTCTGTTACAGAAAGACTCCTTCAGTGGGTTTCCAGATGTTTGCAAATTTTATTATGGTGGATGGTACTGATGTTCATTTGGGTTAGAGATTCACGTGGAGAATAGAGAAATTTGTAATTTATTTGGAAGACTAGCACAGGCTCAATATTGCACAGAAATGCTACTGGGAGAGCCTCCTCCCTGTCCATTTACCCCTTGTAAGCAGTAGAGCAGGATTTCTCTGTAACTTTTGAAAGCATGTATTGACAGGACAAGAGGGAATGGCTTTATAGTGGAAAAGGATAGATTATATATTAGGAAGAAATTCATTACTATGAGGGTGCTGAGGCACTGGTACAGGTTGTCTGGAGAAGTTGGGGATACCCCATCACTGGGAATGCTGAAGGACAGTCTGGACAGGTTTGAGTAACCTTGTCTAGTGAAAGGTGTCCCTGCATGTGGCAGGGGAGTTGGGATGCAGTGCTCTTTAAGACTCCTTCCAACCCAGACCATTCTAGGATTTATGCTGATAACATCTGCAGTTGCAGATCTGCAGCTGAGGAGATACAGCACCAGGCCACTGCTACAGAGCAGGTGTGCTACATTCATGGCCAACACACTGGTGCCTGCTCCTGTCCTTCCCTAAACGTCTTCCGTGTGAGAAAATTTTTATTTGCACAACACTATATTGATAACTTTCACTTGATCACAGTAAGCTCCAAAGTAAATAACTAAGCCATTTAACATCTATCTTGCCCTCTCTGACCTCTCTCTCACAAAAGTAGTTTTCATCTCAAATTATATCAACAAAAAGTCAAGTATTTTTCTCCCAGGGAGAGCTATGTGTTCTCATTGTGGTGGTTTTTCTAGATACAATTTAGAGAAACATTACAAAGCTTCCTAAAATGGTTTAATTGCCCAGGAGAGAAGTAAATATTAGAGGAGAAGTAAATATTAGAAGGTATAATGGTCATTCCTATGTTAAAAACTATTTCTGTGATTCCAAGGACTACTTTTAAAACTTTTCTAAGTGCAGCAAACCATTCCAGGTCCCAACTTCTAAAGGGAGTTAACTGTCAGATTACTATGATTTGTGCTTCCTATTCCCATCATCACCAGGAAACAGAAAAAAAGCTTAAAAACAGAGAATACTTTAGTAGAACTTTAGCAGAATACCAGTAGAACATCATTTGAATATCTTCTGTGTTGTAGAGCTTGGCTATGAAATACAATTTCAAGCAAATCTGTAAAGTGACTTATTTCATAATTTGATTGAAACACAAAGGATAAATCCATTTTATTTGGGGTGCAAGTGAAATAATGGATCTCTTTCACTCATAATGTCTGTAGCCAACATTACATTCTGGTCTTGAGAGTGTAAATGTACTACATAAAATTGTGGGTCAGCCACTGCACCACTTGCACTGGGCAAAGATCTTGTGAAGATCTCTCAGAGGAGGTTTCAGATCAGATGCTATTGAGGAGACCAAGAAAATCAGTTTCTTTTTTAAGAACTAGAAAAGTAACACTGTAGTGATGCAGGACCCCAGTGACATCTCTTTGCTAATTAACCCCAAATATTCCCCGACCCCACAGATTGGTGCAGGGATATCAAAGGTCAGAGCAATGGAGATTTATGCCTGTTTTGCAAGGGAAATAGATCACCTCTTGGCTTGCACAAGAAAATTCTAAAAATAGAATATCCCAAATTCCTTACTTCTCCTTATAAAGGTCTGTCATTTGGAAGTCTAATTCTGCTGTGATTTGCAAAAGTATAAGAACTTTGAGCCAGTGTCCACATATTCCACTTTTTCAATAGTGTGAAACACAGAATCAGCACATACTGAAAAAGAGTAGTAACTGTACCAAATCAGTTCAGGCTTTCTCTACATGTATAGTAGGTCAAAGGACTTTATTGTATGTTTTATTGCTTTTTAAAATATTTAGCTGCTGACAATCCTTGTTGATTTAGTGCACATGGAAAAATGTTTTCCAGTAATTTATTGAAGTGCCTAATTCTATTTTATTGCAACAGTATGTGAGAGAGTACAACAGGAACCACAATGCTGTGTTTGCAAGACAGGATAAAATTTTTAGGATACATTAAAAAAATATCAACATTATGCTTGAAAAAACTATATAAAACCTACATTAAACTTGCAGAGTATTTTGTTTTTTGAAGATGTTATGGACATTTTTGCATACTTTAAATTGAGAGACTAATTGACAGGACTAATTCTGAATTTAAAGTGAGTTGCAGTCTTCTGATACCTCTGAAGTATCCTTTTTGCCTAGAATCCTTCTGAAGGACTCTTAATTACGTAGACAGTACCATATGAATATGTGTATGGACTGCCACAGAAGAGAAAAAGTGAATCTAGTACTAGCAAAAATCTAGGTGAAAGGGCTTTTTTGACTTCTGACTTGCTAATTGTAAATCAGTGTTCAGAAGAGTATGAGGAAGAAGTAAAAAGCAGCCATCAGTTGTGGCAGGATGTTCTTCCCACCACTCTCTACCACTGAAAACTTTTCTGCTGTGTCCATCAGCTGTTTCATAGAGGTGGGATAACCCAGGCCAGACAGATGCCCAGTGGGGATTTCTCTCTGACATCATGAGGGTGAGATGCCCAGCTGCGAAATAAACATCTTTGCTTTGAGAGCGAAATGTAGAGAGAAACAAGCTAGGAATTATTGACTGAACAACACTCCTTTTATTCTATAAAAGCTACACAGATCTTCATGGAGGGAGAAGTCTCCTACACACCTCCTGGAAATGTGTAGCCCTCCTCTTCAAAACATTTGATGCATCTTTGTGGTTACTTTTCCGGAAAAGTGGAGTCACCATCCCTGGAGGTGTTTAAAAAAGGGCTGGATGTGGCACTTCATCCTGTGATTTAGTTGAGGTGTTAGGGCTTGGGTTGGACTCAATGATCTTGAAGGTCTCTTTCAACCTAGTGATTCTGTGATTTTGTGAAATCGAGAGCACAGAATTTTTGATGTGTGCCCCATCAAAACTTGGATCGTAAAACAGACACATGGAATTTTATCAAGTAGCTTATTATAGTGAGCTGAATTGGTTATCTACTAGTAGTATTTCGTATATTTATCCTGAGTAGTAAGTAATCTTTTAAAGTCTTTTGCCTTTTAAATTTTTTTCTATTAAATAAGTAATTAATTTTGTAATAGACCTAATTGGCCATTATTAAGAACTTGCAAACAAGAGTGGGTTTTGGGGTGTTAACCACCTCAATAAAATTCCGTCTACTGTCAGAGGCCTGGGCAGAGGCTGAACTTGTTTAAACTCCCCTCTCTATAATAAGGTTTGGAGAGATTTTTCTCATAGAGTTTGTAAGTAGAATTCAGTTCTTGATAAATTTATGTCATGATACATTTAAAATTTCAAATTTATTTTTGTTACACATAGCCATGGAGTTAAGGGATATTATTTTTGAGACATGAAAGAGTAAGAGTAATGACTTCTGAAAATGCAGATTTGATAAAAAGAAAAAGTTCCTTTCTGAAATAGTTTCATTGGTTTTAACTTGGGTTTGTCTTTGCTATATCTATACATCAATATTTGTGCTAAATAAAGGGGCCTATGTCTGTAATACTTTGTGGTTTCCTCAATTCCAGCTGTCTTTGAAAACACTGGGGCACTTTTCACTTGCTAAAAAGCAAGCCTACAGAAATAGCTGAAGGAAGAAAATCAGAGTTAACATAGATTTCATGTATGGCAGCCAAAAAATACAGGAAGATCAAACATGTAGAGGAAAATTATGAGTGGGAGGAAGAGAGGCAGACAGGGCATGATATACTTCAGTTTTCATAAGCTGCTACAAAAGGTAAACAAGCCAGCAAATGTGCTCTTGTGTCTGTAGAGAGATGTGTTACAGCTGGAGCACTCATCATCAGAATGTTTGTATGCTGAATGGTTTTGCCTCTGTGCATGTGAAGGATCATTATGCAGTGGAGGGTCTGGGGTATTAATTCAGGCATCCAGAGAGAAAAAAAGACATTAGGAATTCTATTAACTGACTAATGACTTTAATTTTGATTTTGAAGAGAAATAATGGTGACTGACAAACACTGCAAAGAAAAACCCTGATCCTGCACAGGAAAAAACACCCAATATATTTCTAAAACAAAGATAATTTGGAACTCCTGACCCCTCTTTGTCCCTAAGGAAGGTCATGGAGAGCAGAACTAAATTGTGTCCTGCTTTCTTGCTGCCCCACTCCAATTAAAATTTCTGCTTTTGTATTTCCTGATGGTCCTGCAGGATTAAGACACATTGCTAGAAAATAAGAGCTGTCTGTTTAAGTACTCACAGAGTGGCAAGGATCCCTTATCAAGTAATTATCAAGTAATAAAGTAAATATCAATTACTTATTATCAAGTAATCTCTTTTTTTTTTTTTTTTTTTTTTTTTTTTTTTTTTTTTTTAAATAAGATGCCTAAGGAAGAGGGCAAGGACAGGTTGACTGACCTACTAATTTACTTGAAAATGCTTGCCAGAACCAGCAATCTCTCACAGAAGTTGTTTGAAATGTCCTCTTGAATCTAAGAAATAAATAGACATTATGCTGACTTAGATAATCTGTCTGCCTGTCTTAAAGAAAGACTGAAAATATCACTTAGAAATGTATTACCTATGCTGATCTAATACATGCAGAATTTGGACAAGTGGGATTTCAGCTCTGCTTGTGTCCCCAGAAATTCCTGATGAATAACTGCCATAGCTCCATGTTGTATGCAGCTCATCCTGAGCAGCTCCAGGCCACCTTTGTTATACCCAGGGCTGAGATGCTGAATTCATCTCAGTGCTAGAGTGCTGACCCTGGGCATCCCTTCCCAGTTTTTAAATAATCAAACTGGTAAGCAATATTTCTGAGATCTCTACTTACCAGCCAGTCTACCACCACTTTCCAGCAGTGGTTGCTTCCTCCAGGTACACAGGTTTGGGACACTCCAAAAACCTGAAGATGGGAATCTGCTGGACAGTTTGGCAGCATTCTCATATCTCATAGGGGCTCATTTTAAAGGAGGCAGGGTGGGGGGAAGGCGGGTGGGGGAGGAGAAATATGCCTTTATCTTTTTTTTTTAGGTTAATCATGCAATAAAGAAACCCTGCCAAAACCTACACCCTTCCACATATACCTAATAATCCAACCCTATCCCCCATCTGAACAAGGCACCACGCAGATACAGGAGTCAGCTGTGGGTTTAAACATCCTGCTTTGGTTTTCCTCCAAACCTGTGCATGGTTTACTGCTCTAGATGGATCCCTGTAATTTTGGAAGGCTTAATGAGATCAATCCAAAGAACTGGCTGATGTCATAATGACAGCTCTTTCAGGGTGTTTTCAAAGTTTTGGGGAATCTAGAGGGGGTCCTTGCCAACTGCAAGTTGGCAAATGTGATAATTTTCAAAAAGAGCAACAAGAATGACCTTGGTAATGGCCACGTCTTTAAATCACAAGAGTTCAGGAAAGTGGCCTAACTCAGGTCATACATTTCACAAATCTCTCTAACTTTTACCAGCATGTAACTTCAGCTAACACTCATCACAAAACAAATTTTACAACTGCAATATTTTTCTACTTTTTGAATGTGTACTGTATCCATAGAATGCATGAATCTTTGAACATATTTGAAGAACAGAGATTTTGATCAAGACAACACCATAAGAACTGAGGTATTTACCAGCCTTTTGGAAATGCATCTTTTTTTGTTTGGACTGCATGGAGTTCATGCATGAAACTCTGGGATGCACCACCACTGGCGTTTCAAACCTCAAATACAGCTTTTAGTGTCTCATTAACTGTGGGATGGCATTAGAAATTAGGCAGGGGACCACTGCCACAAAATAGCCTTTAACAGTTTACTAACACCTTGATGAGGGCTTTAAGGATGTCAGTGGCATTTGAAATATGGCAAATAGGAACATTTTGCACTTACTTATTGTAGCTCAGACAATTTTCTTGGTTGAGATGCAGTTTAATGCAGCACAGAATGGGCATGACAGAAATGTCCAATAAAAAAATTAAAGCTGACTTTTTTCAGGATGTAGCTGATATTTAATGATCATCAGAAGAGTTTAGATAACAGATTAGAGCGGGTCCTGGTGTGTTGTCATGGAGTGAGCCAGAGGAGAAGAGCTATAGTGCATAGTCCTTACCCACATTCTCACAAATGTGAACAATGCCCCACAAGTGTAAGGTAAATTCTGTTTTCACCAAGAATATTAGGTGTCTAGGTGACAGACAGGTACTTTCAGACATTATATTATTACTTTTGTGTTGGGGCTTATAGAGCTGCAAAGGTCAGAGCCATCAAGAAACCATCTATAGGTGTTCAAATATGAGTTAGAAATAGTTGTGTTTACCAGGGTCGAGGAAAGGACTGTGTTGAGCACTCAGTGCCTGACATACCAAGGCTGCAGATACTCTTGCTACAAGAATACTGCAGTGCAGAATGTGGCATGCTTAGAAGCAAGTGGCTTAATAGATTTTGCTGTGTGTATCAAGGGAAAATTAACCAGCAGCCTAGATGGCACACTCCTGGAGCTCTAGTGCTTAGCTATCCGACTGAACAGAAACATGAAAACGGTGGTCTCCCTGGCAACAAACATAATTGTGCATTTGTCTGAAAACCTACCTCTCTAGGTTCATGGTCAAGGCATATCACTACTAATGCTGAACTTTTCATTTTAATGTATCTGATATTCAGTGCTTTCTTTTAACAAACAGCAGCCTCATAAGTGATGGAAGATGATCAAGGCTCAGAATTTTGCAATGAACTGAAATAATAAGAGATCTACTGTAAATTTCTAGAGACAGAATTAAAGTATTCAAGGCCACACGATATGGGGGTCTGATCTAGAAGAAGGGGAGTTGCAACGAGATGAGCTTTAAGGTCCAGACAATTCTATGATTCTATGATTCTTTGAACATCTTCCTTCATCGATAAGAAATAAATATAGACACACATCATTAACATCATTGGAAAGCTCAGAGCTTTAGTCAAACACATAGTTAGCATTAAATTTCATTTTATTTATTAAAGATCTTTGTTCGTTCTTCTAGGAATTCTGTCTCTTTTCTTATAAAAAGGATATGATTATCCTTCTGCTTCCTGTCTGTAACTGTGTTTTCTCTGACTTTTGTGAATGTTACTGTGACATAATGATAACTAAGAGTAGTTGAAGCAGCTGGTGTATTGTTAACTTACGATCTGTACTTTGCCTCCTATCCTAGCTTAATCTATCATAAAACTATGTTAGTTTTTAACTAACAAGCTTCAAGCAGCTATAGTTTAAAAAACAGCAGTGAAGTGATTTATGCTGCATCTCAGGAATCTGACTTTCAGAAGTCATCAATGAAGATTCTTATTTTAATACAGTCCAAGTGCTACTGCAATATCCTTCTTCCAGACACCAACACATGTCCAAACTCTCTGACAGGGTGTTGAGAGACATCCAACTGTCACATTCAGGTGAATTAAGATGTTAATTTCCATCACCCCTTGTTGCTCTCTGCAGTCTACTGTTCTTCTAGTCTGGTGTGGAAGAAACATTGCAGGCAGAAAGCTTTGACAAGTATTTAGTAAGAGGTTGTCTTTGTTCTGCTCCCTCTATACTTTCGGTGATTTCTCTGTTTCTTGCAACTGCTCTTTTCCCTCGTGCCCTGGCCAAATGGCCAGAGATGACTGCACTGTATAAACAGTATGAGGCACACAGCAAAAAAGAAGGCATTCACATTTTAAAGATGTCAAAAGTGTTCCCAATGACAGTGCTCAGAGCAAGGTGTGCTGTACATCAGCATTCTTCTATTGGCACAAACTGCAGTGAATTTGCATAAACTGAGGTACAAAAAATGAACATGGTGAACAAAACCAAACACAATCAAGTGTTTGCATGCATTTGCAATGACCCATTTGCAGAACAGAATATAAGCACACTGTGAGACATGCAGATTATAAGATATTGTATATTAATAGAAGGGCATTCAAATCTACTTGGTTCCTGCATAACCTCTATACAATGTAAGTATATGATAGATGAAAGTATTCAATAATTGCAAGTAATTACCACAATTACCTTCCCTGCAGACTGCAATTGCCTGCTTGAGGAAATATTTGCAAATCAGTTTGGCCTATTAAAAAAAAATAGATTTTTTTCTTCTCTTTCTTCATTTTTCTATTTTCCATAGGAAAATATCTTTCTACTTATCTTTTTTCCTTTGAGCTTATTTGATAAGTTTGTCAATACAAGTGCACACAGCTGTAGTTGAAGAGCAGTTGAGAAGCACGTCTGTGCCAGTGCATGAAAAGGAGAATTAAATACATTCTGAAAAGGCAAAGTCATTGAAGCTGCCAAAGCTTTGACTATACAAGCTTTGATTTTCAGCTCATAGTAGCAGCCTAAACTGACAGGATCAGAGCACTTTTCAAGTTTGCTTTTAGGGGGGGAGAGCAGGGAGGAGAAGAGATCAATCAATGCAGATTGGAGCTAAATGGCAAGTTTTTAAGAATAAAATGCACATCTACCACCAAACTATTTAAATAATGGATTGTAAGTGCCTTTCAAATCATCTAGAATAGCAAAAGGTCTCCTAAAGGTTACATCACACTTACAACTGAAAATTTCCATTGTCACCTTCAACGCAAATTTCTTTCCACTATTGTGTGTAGTGCAGTGTGAACCACTCTCTCTTCTTTATGTATGCAGGATAAATTAAGAGGCACTGAACTGCAGAGATCTTACATTTTCAAAGCATGTTTCCTCAACTGTAAAACTGAATTATAGTACTAACCTGCCTACAAAAAGACAACTCTTCTGTGGAGTCTTCCAGACAAGGTGTGATGACTGCATGGTACTTCATGCAACGCTGAACTGCTACATCTTGCCATAAAAAGTTCTTAGCTGGCACAGAGCATGAGCTGGATGTTATTTATAACCTTCCATACTCTTGAGTAGTCATTTTTCACGTGAGACCATTCCGCCTCCAGTCAAACCCGGCATCTGTCTATTTATTTAAGCTGCTTTCACTGGGGTTGCAAGTTGCAGATGGAAAAGTCTTTGCTGAAAGCTTTTACTGTTTCAGAGGGTTTCTTTCTGCCTAAATTGGGTGTTGCAATTAGAAGAGAGAATCTTTCTTAAACACTAAATAATTTAACACACTCACAAAAGTGTGAAACTGATGCCTTCTGTAAATTCCTCTCCCAGCAACATTGTCAGGGGAATTATATGCTTATTAGTTATTGCATGAGCTTGCTTATCTGAAAGCAACTTAAAAATGTTCCAGCAGCTGAGCAAATTTGAAAGTGGGCCTTTAAATGTTCTGCATATGGAATACAGCACTTAATAAAGAACTTAGCAAATAGACAAGTTCAAGAAGCCCCAAAAATGTGGTTATTACTCATCAGATCAAAAGTTACAGAAATTATCCATTTATTGTTACTTTTCATATTCCATTGGAAGTAACAATAGGTCATAATGAGTATGACTACAAAAGAAAGTGGTGGTTTGAGAAACATTGCTCATTTATTTGTTAAAAATACAACCTAACACATGATTGAGAGAATTACTATACTATCTCCTCCGCATAAGGAAATGTCAGGTTAAACCTAAGTTTTTATTATTCCCCAAACCATCCTTGCAGTCCTAATCCAAACCCTTTGCTTGTTAAATTTCCTGGAATAAAGGTCCAGAATTTTGCAAAGTGCATTCAAGGATTTAAAGTAAATGATGTAATGCCCACAGTGTGGCATTGAACTTTGCTATCAGTGCTACAGTCCATAGGTCTCTGCTTTTGCTACTCTGCATAGAAGAATTCAAGTATCCAAGAATCCATATTTATGGGGCTGCTCTCCCTCTGCATCTTTGCTGGACACCCTCTCTAAAGATTTCCACTCTTGACCAAACAGTCCTCTATCATCAGAGCAAGCAGAGCTGAGGGAGTTTCTAAAAAGTCAGTGACATATATCAGTAGGTAGATAGGGAGGTCGCTATACAACAGATATTTCAAAGCAGTTGCTCAAATATTAACTACATTTTTTTACAGCTTCAGTTGGTGAAATAAATCCCCACCTCTTCTGTCTTATAACAGTATTTGTAGATACTACTTTCCTGCTATGACTAATACCAAATAGTCAAAAAGTAGTTTGCAGACTATAAACTATACAGATCAGCTTCATTTTTTTACCTTAACCCTGTTGCTGAATTTGATAATATAATTTTATTTTACAGTGGTTTTTTTTAAATTTTTATTTTCACTTTGTGGAACTTCAAAGTTTTCTGCAATTATTTAGCCTTTTTTTTAGAGTATCAGATGTCCCAGTAATTTGTTGTCTTAAACTTAGGTATTAAAAAAATAAATTATATGAAAATAAAGTACTAAATGATCATATTGATCATATGTCATTATACCATAGGGTTTAATGCTCATGGCTTCTGGTTTTGAATTTTTTTAAATACTGATTAAATTCCTGGCTTAAATAAGGAGGTAGATTAAGGACATCCCTAATTTAATGTAAGGTATCTGGAAAGGTTTACTGATCTTGTAAATCAGATTTATTTCCTTTGTCTATTTCTGTAGTTGCTAGTCAGACATGTTCTTACCTATCTGTGCTTATTGCCTATATAATAATTTCAATCCTAACTTACATTTCCTATAAAATCCCATTCTCTCTCTTTACCACGGGTTTATCAAAATATCATAGCCTTGGCATTGGACTCATACAATTTCAATCAGTTCAGCCGATTAAGTAAGTGAAGTCCAAACAGGTTTACTAGTTTAAAAAATCCCCTGTAAATATTTAAATCTGAATTCTGATAAAGATTAAGAGCTTACCAGACTCATTAAAGGCTGAAACATGTACCATTCCTTTTATAATCTATGAGGATGTGGCCTAAAGATGTTTGTAAATTTCCAGTCTAATGAAATGTAATTTTTGTCATGAAAATAAATAAACAAGCAAAAGCAAGAAATGGGTAGAGATTGACTTGTATGGAGATCCACAGGTCAAATTGTTAAAGCTGTACTAAAACCTCTTAAAAATGGAAACGTGATTTTATCTGCACAATAAAAATTATGGTGTTTATTTTAGCTGCCAATGTAAATAATTATTTAAATAAAAATATGCTAATTCTCTTTAGTACTATATAATAATTCTGTATATATGTCAATATTTAAATAAAATTGTATAATTTTCCAATCACTTTAGATTTTGATAAGTTTTTTCTTATGTTTCTTTTGAAATCACAGGCAATTACTTAAATTCTTGCAGTTTAAAGTCACTCAGTCATTCTCTTGTCTGTTCAGCTTGATTGCGTTCCAGTTCAATACTTATCCATGAATTTTGCTTTCTAAAATATTTTTAAATGCATCAATTGCCCGTAAAGTGGTTTTGTAAACACTAGTAAATCACTAATCTATAGAAGCAGAAAAATGTTATGCCATCCTAGATTGATTCAGAGAAGTCAGAAATGAGCAATATTTCTGTACCATGCTACATTCCCTCCTAGTGAGGAATCATCTACCTTACATGTATCTGCTATGCAGCTGCTCACAGAGTACATAAGACAGACTATCCAGCACATATCCCACTCAGGAATTTAGATGCACACAGGATGTGCCTACATTGTCTTCTCCCACCAGCACTCACAGCTCCATGATTGAAGTTACTGCAAGCCAGATTTTATTCTGAAATTAGAACATAACCAAATTCCACAAGAGTTTGGCTCAAGATGGAACTTTCAGCCTTAACATCACTAGACAATTTTTATGGCCAGATATTGCTAAAAAATGATGCAGAAAAAGAACTGTTTCTGACTACTTTCTTCACCTAATTAATACTGATAGCTCTTACATCTCCTTTTTAACCCCATATGGAACTTGATGCCTTAAATCTTTTATTAACTGGATTATTAACAAGATTATAAAAGACTTAGTTCTATTATTAACAAGATTATACAAAATCCTTAGTTCTATGTGCATAATTTGAAACATGTTAGTGACATTGTTTCTCACTACACTTTTTTCAAAATAATTCTTTCTAGTGTTATGTATTTTTAAAAAAATATTGCAGTTCAGAATATTTTGCCTGAATGCAAATTAATTTGAAAGATTATAAACCTTTTCAAAATGCCAGAGTGGTTCCTTAAGTATGAAATCCCCTAAGAAACTAAAATAAGAAAAAGAGGACAAGAGGTGGAAATGTTGTGAGGAATGTCTGATACCTTGCTAGATGTTCTGCTGATTATTGGTAAGGGGAATTAGCAAAGCATATCACAGCAGAGCAGGTGTGCAGTCAATAAAATTCACTGTTTATTGGTGATTTGCTGTTTGGATTAAATTCACCAGATGCAGGGCTTCACTGAATACTAAAGGAGCCAAAAGTACTTGGCTCTAGACCTGGAACTTAAAGCAGAAATAAAAGCTACAAGATACATTAAGTGTATCTCAAAGTTCAAAACACATGACCACAACTATAGTTCAAGAAGTAAGATATAAGAGTTTCAGCTTTTGAAAGAATATGTTGCCATTTGGACTGTGTACACCAACAATACTGCTGGGAAAGGATAAACAGCAGACTCAAGATTATCTTCTAAAAACAGGCTAAATGAAGTTGAAGATTTCAGTAAGAAATGCCCCCAGGGAGTTCAGATCTGAATACATGATACTGCAAGAAAGTTATTTGTGGTGTTATCCTAAAAAATAATCAAAATTGTACTTTTCTATGTTGCTGTACTGGTGAAAGTTTGACATCTGTACTCTTGAAAATGGAGGGAGGTGGTGTGTAGCAACAGATGTGAAGAGTTTTGTTGGCTTGCTTTCTTTTTGCTTTTGCACACAAGAGGACAATATTAGCCAAAGTAAACATCTATCTTCAATGCACCCATATCCAAAAATAAGGTGGTAAAAACATCAGAATTACAAACTCAACACTTGAGTTAGAACAAATTTTCATAGTATTTGATAAACTCTTAAGGAAAGCAGAGAAAGTTCCTGAATTTTCACAAAAGCCTGCAGAGGAATACATAAGCAAATAGCCTGTGAATCATCAAGGGATGTCAGAGACATTGCTAAAGATGAGCCTTATTAAAAGTCACTGGAATTCAGTACGTGACTAAAAGCATATGCCCACACTCAACAACCAGTTAAGAGTGGGTGCTCTCAACCAAGAGGAGATCTTCTTGAAAGATACCAGCATGGCAATTCCTCAGCTTGGCATGAAAGAAACATTTTTTAATGCACATGAAAATCGTCTGTGATCCAAACATTTAATAACTAAATATTTGTTTTCCCTAGATTCAATGGATAGAGGCACTGAAAACTGCATGCAACCAAAAATAAACCAGGCCAGTAAAAGAGATGATATTCCCAACATTGTTAAAAATAGCCCTTGGAAGAGGAAACAATTTACTGTTGCCAGAAAAAAAAAATCTATTAACTTCCCTGAGATAGTCTTACCAAATATGAGTAAGTAGGAGATTATGCTTATCAAGTGTTTAATTTTTAGATTAAATATCTGTTATGAAATTACCTTGAAATTACATTTCACAACAAAATACAGGTGAAATCCTACTTCCCATTATTCCCATGCAAAATGTCTAGTGGAAAAAAGGAGGAAAATAATAAAACACCTCCTACCAAAATGATGCAGACAGGCTCTGATGCTTATTCAGTTATGTTCAAAAGCAGAATAGCACTGGTGAAACACAACTTACTATCACTGATTTTTAAGACCTGCAGTAGAAATTAACATCAGGATACCTACTGACCTGCTGGTGTGTATTGACAAAGAAGGCAAAACAAAATACTCAAAATAAGAAGTTCCAGGGACTACCCATGTTTTTTGAAAATCAGATTGTATCCACCTCTGGTGAGAAACAGCTGTCACTGACAGCAGAGGCAGCCAATAGTCAGACACAAATGAGCACCTACTGCACCTAAGTGATGCCTGCAGATCCCAGCAGGCAGAGAATGTAGCTGTTGAGATGTTCCCTCAAGAAATCCTCATGGACACAATTATTACATTAGGCTGTAATAAAGAAGACTCAGAACATACCACAGCTAAAAGCAATAGATTAAACAAAGCTAAACAATGTGCTGAGATCCACAGAGCAGTTCATATAAAAGCACTTCAGGCTTGCTTGCTGACTATTTATCAAATTTATTACACAGCATTAATTTTATTAGCTGTTTGTCACATTTGGCTGGGAGGAAGGCAACAAAGAATGGTAATTTTTAAGAGCATGCAGCCTGAGCCATATCAATTAGCAAAAACTCTTGATCAGCAAGATAGCTAATGATCGAAGTGTGTTTTGAATTCCCAGATTTGGAGTGACTCTTCATGCTGAGACTACCTTTACACTGTAAAGACTTGACTTTCCCAAACATTCTCTTTTCTTTCAGAAAAGTGCACAAATATCAGTGGTTTTGGTACCACTACAGGGAAATCAGAAGGTCTGCCCCTTCTTGACTTCACTGCTTCCAGTTTAATAAACTGTCGAAGGGATGGGGAGAAGGCAATAAAATGAAGAAATGTGTACCTCACTGCCTGAGTCCAATGCCAGTGCAAGTACATCAAAAGGCACACAGTGAAAGACTTGTTGGTTATAGCCAAAACCCACTGTACAAAATACATATAGGTTTCATGCCATATATGCCTTATTTATATTTTGACTCTGGGCTTCAGCCAGAGCCCTCTGAGCATATTTTATTATCAGCCCACAACATAATGGTGAGTTTCACGGCTTCTTTTTAACACAGTAACACAAGACTTGTCAGATTCAGTGAAGCATCTGACCAGCTGTTCCCATAACTCTGCTCTATCTTCATGTTCTTGGAGTAAGATTATTCTCTGCCTTTGCATGTTTCCCTGTCAGAGCCCTTCATTGCTCTGACAGCAACTTGCCTGTGCCAGAATAAGTGGAGACAACTGGAACCTAACTTAATTGTCATAACAGATTTCTCTCAATTCCGTTTTCTACTGCGCTTCACAAGCTCCACTATGGACAAAAGAATACGGAGATCTGCCCCCTTTATGGGAGGTCTTGATGCTCCTGAATGCTGACTTTCCACACCAGGATTCCTGACATTAATACCAGGGATTCAATTCTGAGGATGGCTTGGGATCCATACATACATTTTAAACTTCTAGCCAGTACTCCAAATTTGAAATTATCATATGTTCAATGGCAATAATTAATCTACCTTTTTATAATTTCATAATTAAAGTTGATCCTCCAGATGGTTCTTCATTGCCTCAAGCCTCTTAAGCCTTCCCTAACACTACAGTAGTTCCTAGAATCTTTCGTAGTTGATGACAATGTGATTATTATTAACATTGTAACCCTTGCCTAAAATATCTTTTTAGCTAAAAAATATCTTAGCGCTGATGTGTTTTTTTTACATCCTCAGAAACATTAAGGTTTTCCTTTAATGATTTTGCTTACTTGTCTCAAAAATTGAGGGAATCTTTACTAACAACCTTTAGTATTTTGATTGTTCAGCAAAAGATATATTTAGATCAAGTGAGCACTGTACATAGCCAATCCAGTTAGAAAAAAAATGCTGGCAATATGAAATGGTTATTTCCTCCCTGTGGGTGCATAAGTAATAAGCATACAGTTGTAGTCAATGGCAACACTGAGACTTCATTGGCAGGGGCACAAACACAAGAAAAGAAATGACAACGAGCCAATGTATTTGTATTGAAAACTGTGATATCCCAACCCTGGATTCAGGAAATAAATAATGAAATTATTACATTCAAATAATGCATTTATGGCAAAGAAATTCATGATCAAATGACTGCATGACTTTTCAGTGTCCTCTAGGACTCCTTGTGATCTGCAAGAAAGCCATTTTATGTTGAGACCTCCTTTGTACAAAGGCTAGATTATGCTCTTCTAGTTAAATTTAAGTCAACTCATCAATACACAGAGAAAGCCTATGCAGAACTCATGAGTTCCCAGCTGCAGTCTGGCTTATGGTGAGCTGATCCTGACACATGTGATCTAAATGTCAAATCAGAGACCAACAAGATGCCCTAGAAATCACTGGGCTGCCATTTGAGATAAAGGGACATCTTCCATTGTGTAAGTAGAGAGAAGTGTCTGAGGAGGGCACTATAAATAGTTGATTTGAATTTACAGGCTTCATAGACTCATTCATTTTAAATTTTCAGGCAGTTTACACTTATGTTTTCTTCCTATGGTTATAGGAACAACCATTTTGCACTATTTACAAGTATTTCTGTTCCACAAATCTCTGCATCTGCATAGGTTCTGACTTATTAGATAGATCACCTATCTGAGATACTGACATATGAAAACTTTGGTTTTTCCCACAATTTAATTGTTTAGATTATATATTCTGACACATAGCAATTTTATGCAACAAAGCCCCAAAGAGAATAATTAATATTAAAATATGAAAATAATATGTTTTCAACAAAACACTTTCATTTGACTTTGCAATGCATATCCAACACTACTTTCTAGGAAGGGAAAAATACTTCCTTATGAACTATGCAAAACTAGTCTGCCTTTCAAGAAGAGTACAGCTTTCTACTTCTATGGGTAAATCATCTTTTTCTGTTTTGTGATTAAGTTCATTGCTCATATGAATGACTCAGAAAGAAGAGCATCACTGCAGTGATTTCACTGCAGTGCAATTTTCAGAAGAGGTACAGAATAAGTATTGGTAATCACATTTTTGTACCCATGTTTCCCAAACCCAGCGTTATTGTAGGACATTGAGTCCTTGTGAGATAGTAAATAAATAGTAATAATAGAAAATAGCTATTTACCAAGTTATTTGCTATTAAAAATATCTGTAGTTAAGGAGAGTTCTAGTTGTTGGCAAGTACCCACCTTAACCCTCTGCTCAGCTGCAGGGTGACAGGGTGGGATGCTTGTCTGCAGAGATAACTCTGCCGACTTCTGCCGACCAGCTGGGGTGCAGGCTGTGCAGTGCCCAGCTGCCTGGAGACTCCACCTTCACTCAGTACTTCTGCAACTGGATCCTGGTCCAGGTGGGCCTGAGCCCAGCACCAGTTCCTACTAAACACCAACACCAGCCAGCACCTGAACCCCCATGCAGTAGCCAGGTACAAGAACAACCCAACCCTGTCCATTTCCAGATGAGAAGTTGCTGAATTCTTCAATCTGCTGCAGGAGCTCCTGCAATTCCAAAACAGAAAAATGTCTTGAGCAGCAGGTTGGATCAGCTCCAGGGCAGGCAGCAATGTGGACCACAACCCTTTCCTTCTGGGGCAGTGCATGCTGATCCAAAAGTAGACTCAGTTCCAAAATCTACTCTGTCCTGCCCATGCTCCTCTTTGCATCCATGTAAATGCTGATATTGACTTACTTATTGTAACAAAATTGCCTGCTTTCACAGCTAACCATGCCTGCAGTCCTAATCAGTCTCCTGACAGTTTTTAGGTGTCATTCTGCATGATAAATCTGAATGTAACCATGCACTATATATTTTAGCAAACAATTCCTTTGAAAAGATATGATTTTCACGTATCACATTAAATAGGTCATGAATGGATGGGAGAAAACCAAAAAACATTTTAGCTTTACGGTTACAGTATGCTCACATTTATTCACTCTAAAATTTGTAGAGACATTCTTCCAAATAATGATATTGTTTCATGAGATGCATATGTTATTAGCAGTTTTAAACCAGTTTAGTAAAATGTATGTTTTCATGTGAAATACAGAAAAAATACCCTGATCTGTTACTTTGAAACATGCCCTTTAGAGCAATTTTTTTTCTCTCATATTCTCATTTTAAACTTTTGTTTTAATGCACAAATAAACAGTTTAAAAGAATAAGCAATTCCAGAGCTTGAGATTTTTATTGTTATCTGCTAGCTAACATAATAGCTAAAGAGTATCCAGAAACAGCAGACAGAAAAAATATTTGACAATGGAAATGAAATATTGCCATAGACCACTCATGAAAAGAAGTTTACATTTATGCTTTTCAGATTTCATGGTTTTATATGTACTTGTCATTGTTACAAGCTTGGTCCTTTCTGACCACAGTATTACCTAAATTAAAGCTGACTTTGAATTCTGAAATTTAGTTGGTTTTTTACTAAGAAGAGCCTCAAAGCCTTATGCCACATATTCTGCACATTTCTACTGACTTTATCCCACTGCCTTCTGTTCTGCACTTTGTTATAGTCCTTGTAGAAAATCTCTCAAGTGACAGAGATTGTGATGTCAAAAAAACTCTTTACACCAGGATGTGTGTACATTTAGCTGTGAAAGGGAGAGAAGAATAAGACTTGAAGACTCCCGAAACAACTAAAAAGTTACAAGATCTTGAATTTTCTAACACTTGCAAAAAAGTGTCTGTTATACAGCTGGTTTTAAATTGAATCATAAAAGACATGAATGGAGAACAACTTCAAGGCACAGAAAACAGAAAACCAAGTAAATATAGTTAATTTAATTTGTTTGTTTAATTGTACATATCCATGCTTAAATATAGAGAGGCGTCTCAAGAAAGACTAATATTTATTTGTTTTTAGAATTTGATTCATTGTATTAGCACTGAAACCAAATTATTCCTGTAAATTTACAAAATGAGTCTTCCACTGTGTTTGGTTTTGTTTCTGTTGTGGGGAAGACATGACCACAGAGGTCAGATGTACAAGACGCCTACTGCCGTTTGAAAACATATTTCTTGTAACACACAGTTTTAGATACAATGTAGTCCTCAAAAAACTTTAGCCAGTTCCAGAATAATGCAATCAACTATTTTAATGAATGACCATGATCTTACGTCACTGCAACCGTGTTTCCCAGCCTAAATCACCTTTGTCTTTTCCTCTGTTTTGAAATAGCGTTTATGCCGTTTCTGACTGATAATAACATTTTCCATAGTTCTGGTAAATGTATTCTTCAATCCCATGCTTAACTTTTCACTACATACGAACAATTCAGCAATGATTGGATTTTCCTTGCTTTGGATGGTCCAAAAACAGCCACATGTTTTGTTTGCAGAACCTAAGGGCTGAAATACAGTCAGTACTGCAATTATGCTGGAAAATTCTCAGTAGAAAATGAAATATCTTTGGTTAGCTTCTGACCAAAAGTATATGCTGCATTTATTGAAGGCAATATTTTGGATTGCTTTATCATTGACTTGGACACAGAAGAGAGAAGAAGCTGTTATAAAACATGGAAAAGAATTGCACTGGGGGTGTTCAGCCTCCACAGAGGAGTGGCGGTGGAGGTCGTGAATCAAGAGTAAAAAGACCAGAGAATCAGCATGAAGATGAACACCCATGGCAAAGTAATTCTTCAGAGTGTGCCTCCACTCCCTGGCAGCACACAGAGCTTTTTGTAAACAGCACATACTGCAGAATCCCTCCTCCACACTACACAGACAAACTGTACAATTCATCCAAGCCGGCTAGGACAAATGTTATTTTTTCCATGAATAGAGTCTGTATTCAAAAATCTTTCTGGATGAATTCACCTAGTTTTGGAAACCTTATTCCAGTCTAGCAAACACCTCTTTCATAAAGTCCCTTTATAAGTCTTGGCTAAAATTATGTAATAATGAGTTTAGGTGTAGCAGCTAAAAGGGCTAATTTTAACAATGAGGTCAGTAAGAGGGAGAAGATGATGACGTATGGTTTGGTGGCTCAAATCCAGTCCAAATAGTCAGTAAAGTAAAGTAAATAATTCTAGTCTGGCTTTGGTCTGCTCGTCCTTTGGTCTGCACCTGTTGAAAGACTTATTGATGTAAAGTATATGGAATTATTATGTCCTGTATACATTATTGGCATGTTCGGCAGCCACAAGCAGCCATAAGATTTCAACATTTTAATCTGTTTATTAAGAAACTAACCACCTATTCTTGTTACAGGAGCTATTTAGGATTTCTTTCCACTGTACAGATTGCACATCAATACTGTCTTAAATAATAAAAAGATAAAAGTATAGTCTCTAAATATTATGACAAAACTATGCACAAAAAGACTCCCAGCATTTACAGGTGTTAAACTATAGCTCTATTTTGCTTCAAGTTCCCAAAGAGAGAAAGAGAGGTTAATGAAAGAGACTAATGGTCCCACTGAGTTTCACTGAATTTCATATATCTTTACTGCTATAGTCAAATCATTCACTTCATGGTCCTTAAGAAAACTTAAGGAAGCTGCTATTTTGAAGCAGCTTTTCCTGAAAATATAATAAATAACCCAAAAAAATATACAGTTGATATTAAAACTTCAAGTCTCATCTTTCTTTTAAGTTTAGGAGATAGAGCATTCCTACTTACATTGAGTAATTCCTCCAGTTCAGAACTTTCCTTTCCTAAACACAATTTAGGAGATAGAGCATTCCTATTTACATTGAGTAGTTCCTCCAGTTCAGAACTTTCCTTTCCTTAACACAATGATGCTAACTGGCAGATAACATCATCAGGGCATGATAGAATAAAAAAGATTTAATTACAAGTAGAGCTAAAATTCTAGAATAGGCAGCTATAGTCAGAGACTATTTTGCATCCTAAAAATAAGTTAGAAGAGTTGGTTGCTTTCAAAATATCTCTGAGCACTCCAATAAAGCTGTGGATATACCTTTGACTATACTTAAATATGCTCTATCATGCAATGAAATAAACGTAACCCAGAAATACTGATTTTGCAGTAGTCTGCACTGAAAGAAAGAACATTATATTTTCCAACAAAGTCCTTCTTCCACTAGCATCATAATTTGGATGCATCTTTCCCACCATACAAAGTGATTACAAGTTTGTAGAGGTAGGTAAGAACTTAGATATTTCTCCAAGTCTACTACAAATTCCAGTTTTGCAAAGAAATGCTGGAAGATCAGCACCTTTTTCTTCTCCACATGTTCTGATTGATGCCTGACATGACTACTGACTTCATATCGCCAGACATTCCTTTAGAATTGAAAAAGTGTGGAAAGTGGTCAAATACCCCTTTAAAATGTTCAGGGTTAATTTTCATAAAGGGTGGAAAAAGTGATTTTAAAAGAAAATAACAACTTTATTTAAAATTATTCTCGACATATAAGGACCGTGGTACTTTCCACTAAATTCAGTGCTGGGAGTCAGTTGCTGCATTTCTGTGCATTTCTGTGATTAATGTCTCATAACTAATAAAATGGTCCTTGAGGGGCCATTGAAACTTTCAGCAGCTAAGGTGACCTGGATACTGGAGAAATGTCAAGATATTTGCAATGCAATTCCCCATATCAATAACTGTATTGCACGTAAGGTTAGACAGGAGCTATTCTCTTGAAGAGTCTGTTATAAAAGAGAAAAACTCTTCAATATCTCTCAGTAGATCATTCCCTGTAGACTACAACTGTAGCTTTAATATGTAGGAGAATTGCTGGGCTGTTTCCCTCCACATTATGATGGACTAAACACTGCATATAATTCCTGTATGAAAGGTGACCTGTCTCTTGGCTTCCATGCTGTACCCAAGAGTTCAGCTAAGTTTTATTTAGGTATTATGAAGCAGGGACCACAGATGCAGTACGGCTCACTCCTTAGTTACACAATCACTAACAGGAAAATGTTCATCATATCTTCAATCTCTAGCTACAGACACGTTTATTTTAAATGCAATTTCATAGCTCATTGTGAATTATCAATGTTTTTCAAGGCTACTGCATTCCTCAATGGAGCTGTTCTTTTACTCACTAAACAGTAGTTTTGACCTTCTAAGATTAAATGCAAATGTAACTAAAGACTTCAGTTGTTCCAACATGAATGAAATTCAGCCATTATGTGATTCCCTATCTGACCACACAAGAGAGAACAATGAGAGAAGACAGTTATTGATAATTTATATTTAATTTTCAGATCTTAGGGTTTGTCTCCTTCTATTTGCTGCATTACCTAGCACCACAGATTTGGTCCGAGCAGAGATTCCCAGGTATAGTGAATTTTAGTATTGAATAGATTCTTTTTGCTAGTATTGTTTGCTTCCAACACCTCACTGAATAGGAAGCTTTAGAGATAGCAATTAAAAAAACCCAAAAAACAACAACAAAATAACACCAAAAACCAAAAAACTTTTGTCCAAGTTTGGTTGGGATTTGTAGTAAATTAGAAAATGAGGCATGTCTAAGTGGAACTGGTCCTTACATTACTTTATCTCGATGTCATCTGAATAGCTTTTCAGGATCCAGGAAACACTTGGTCACAAAACTTTACAAGTTGTGAAATAAAGCCCACTATTGGGACAATTACAGTAGAAAGATAAGAATGAAATTTGTTACATGGTGTTTAGTCTCTGAGTCAGACTGATCATCACAATGAGTTCTTTATCACGAAGTGTTGATTCTGACAAACAAGACATGACCCCAGCAAAAAAAATTCCTGTGATAGAAGAGCAGAAAAAGCCCATTCAGATATTTCACAACCAAATTAAATCAATCAAAAGTTGAACAACTGAGAAATTCAGAAGCTGCAATGGACCTGCACTCATGTATCTATACTAGCAAATGTATCAGTCTTCCTTCTTTACAGAGGAAGTTATATTTACATCTGATTCTTAAAAGTAAATACTCTACCAGCATCCAGAGACAAACATCACCACTGAGGTGATATGGATCTTGGAAGATGGTTTTTGATTCACAAAGCTATCAATCTCTGAGTACAAAGACCTGTAAAATGAACAGTCACTGTATTAAATCTCAAAAGTTCACTAGACAAGAACGAAAAACAGACCCTGCTGGACATCCCACAGAGTGAGTCTGGTAAATTCCAAGCTATCTGATCTGGCAAGGCATCTTACAATAGTTTTTTAGCTTTGAATCCTCTTTCCTTCACACTTTAGGCCGAAAAAACTGACTAGAAAGAATGAGTGGATGAGGCCTGGCACAGATGTGGGTCCACAGGCCCTGAGGGACTTCAACTATCCTAACAGGTACTAGAAAGAGAATACAAACAGTACATAAGCAATCCATATAGTTAATGGAGGACATCAGTGCCAAATTCCTGAGACATCTGTAAAGAAACCAGCCATGACAGGTGCAGGGCTGGATCTCATATCCAAAGCAGGGAGGGTCTCTTTGGGAATGTGAAGGTGAAGGCAGCCTTGGCTGCAGGGACCATGACATGGTGGGGTTTAGAACCAGGAGACAGGATAAGGAAGGCTACAAAAGGTAAGATCACACTCTTAAACTGCAGCAGAACATAATTTGACCTCTTAAAAAATGTGCTTGGCAGAGTGCAACAGGGTGACTCCCTGGGGGGAATAGAAGTCCAGGAAATCTGGTCAGTATTGGAGGGTGGTAATGTCCAAGCTCAAGGGTAAGCGCTCCCAAAGAGCAGGTATCCAGGCAGAAATGCCAGAAAGCCTGAAAATGTACAATATGCCCCAGGTCCTTGAAGGAAAAGAAGGTGATGAGGAGCAGTCAGCATGGATTCACTAAGGAAGAATCTTGCCTGACCGACCTGACAACATTCTAGGACCCTCTGTCTTATGAGGAAGGCCTGGAGCAGGCAGGGCTTGGGGAAATCTTATCAATGTGTTTATATACCCAGGGAGGACACAAAAAGGATGGAGCCAAACTCTACCCAGTGGTGCCCCATGACAGGACAAAGGCAATGGGCACTAAGTGAAAGACAAGAAGTTCTGTAGAACAATTGAGAAACCCATTTTTACTGAGAGGATGGCTGAGCAGTGATGCAGGCTGCCCAGAGACACCATGGAGTTTTCCTTCTTGGAGATCTTCAAAAGCCATCTGGTCATGATCCTGTGTGAGCAATTCTAGGTCCATCTGATTCAACACGTGTGCTCAGCTCAGCAGGTTGGACCAGATGAGCTCCCAAAATTGTCCTTTAATCATAGCCCTTCTGAGTTTGTGCATGCATGTGGGTCTAAGAAATGGGCTTCTGTAGATGCTACAATAAAGATAATAGGTAGGAATATATTGGATTTTGATGAAATTGCATTATTTTTTTGCAGGTCACGTGTTCTATAGGAGGGTGTGCAGATGTCCATTGACACTTTTTCTAAGTGTACTACTATCTCCTCACTCTTCTGTTCCTGCCTATTAATGCTCTATATGGGTTTTGCTGGCTGTTCCTGAGCTCAAGGGTGTAGACTTATGGGCTGAACACAAATTAGTTGTGTAAAACATGTGAACATCAGCAAACCCTTCCACTGTGAGTATGAAAAAGGAGTAACACTTCTACAAGCAAGTAATATTTGAAAATTATTGTATCCTTACAAGGATTCTGTTTACCAGTGGAAAAAATGAAAATCACTAATGAAGCAAAGAACAGGAGAGAAAAAAACAGAACAAAAAATTTATTTTAAAGATTTATGTGACTGGAAGTAAAATCTAAAATCTTTCAGGCAGCTTACAGCTGGAATGGAAAAAGCACAAGTCTCTTCTGTTTTCAGCATCGTATATATTTATAAGCAAGACAAAAGAAACCTTGTTAGACTGTCTGATGATGTAGGAGATTGACTGTCATGGAGGCTGCAGAGCATTCTTTTGGTGACATTTTTCAGTGCTAGTGAAAAATAAAGTTGCAAATTAAGCCACACCAACACAGCAAAGTGGTAGGAAATGGGAAAGGGACCTTTTGTCATTTGTCTGATACAGATTATCTTACATTACCTCACTTCCTATGAATACTGGAAGTGCTCAGAATGGCACCTAGTGCTCTTCAAGGTTGGCAGCAATGTTTTGAAGTAGATGGGACTATTTAAATCATTCCAACTTTCCTCAGAATTCTGTTTTCATGACCTAGATAACTTTGTGAACTCTAATGAGTCTGTAGAAATGGTAATGCTACATGGGTCTTTTTAATTTCAAGGATATGATATATGATTTCAAAGCAAGCTTTGACACCTGTGAGCTCTGAACAAATACAAGATTCCAATTCTCTGTGTCATCAAACAGCACTCAGGAAGAGTAAATTAACCTAGAGAAGGCAGGGTGAAAAATCAGCTTTGAGTAATGATGACTTTTTTCTTGTTCACATTGGTTTAGCCTTCTCAATTTGCAGTGGATTTCCAAAAAGCTAACCAGGGGAAAAAATACTGTAGTTATCAGTGTTTTATAAACCCAGACTACAGTAGGGAAAAAAAAAAAAAATCTACATATCAGTGTATTTTCCCTTATCCTGTTAACCGAGTAAGATACAAAAAAAAATATTTTCTACAAGGAGAAAATGCAGTATATTATACAAAGAAAGTAAACCCCCCAAAAAGTTCTTTAAACAAATAATTAAAATGAGTCATTTAAGTACTAATGTGTTTGGAGTTATGGGTAAAATTGTTGCAATTTCCAGGATGAAGAGAAAGATTCCTAAGAAAAATACCTAATACTAGCAAAATACCTGCTCCTGTTAAAAGAACCTGTGCTTAGTGTTCCACTCCCCTTCTCCAATAAGTACATTTTTTCAATGTATGCCCAATATTCTCATTTGTCTTAATTACCACTTTTGTCTCTTGTTTGTGAGCTAATACGAAGTGACAAAGGATCCTTCTGACATTCATTTAGAAAAGGGGTTTTATTTTGTGATTTTTAAATGATGGAATTTTTGAAGGAAAACTTGGGTTTTTTCCCTCTGTTCTCCAGAGAAGAATGCAAAATACACTGATGGAGTCCTCTTTTAGAAGTACCATACACTGGCTTTAACCATTTTCAGCTCTGCACTCATGTAGAAAAGGACAGAATACTTGTAAGAGCTAATGCCATAATTATAGCAACCACCATGCAGAAACAGAAGTATGAATGAAGACAGAGAGGGAGCAGGTCCTCTTGACTCAGTTAACTATTTCTTTGCCATCCTACTGCTCAATTTCCAACAGGGAATGTTTAAACTGGGACTCTGTTTAGATTGGGGTAAAGAGATGTAAGGAAAACTGGAGACATGATCTTTGCAATTCTGTTTTTAGGTTCCTCAAAAATTAATTTTAAAACCAACATTTGAAACAAGCTCACTGTGAAGTTTGCTATAGAGATATAGAAAAATGGATGGAAGCTGTGATCTTTGACCTAGAATGTGAATATTGAGTTTTATTCAGATTAGTTGAATTAAGCCTCTTATACACATATTATCTATTTGCTATTAACAAAGGAACACTTGGTGTCAAATAAGTTGCTTTTCATTCTTATTCAGAATACACTTTTTGGTCTACATGTATTCATGTTGTTTAGTGCACTAACCATTTCCACAGTTCACCAATTAAAATCTGAGATTATCATTTTAGTTTTTACCACTACATTGTCATCTCTAGAATAGGACACATAACATAATTAAATAAAATATCATGGTTTGTTTCTTGGCAGTTTTGTGAGGGTACTTCAGGATGTATAATAAGAATACTCTTATTATAAGCCACTTAATTTTTTCTATCTTAATACTTTCCCATTATTACCTCTAATACGAATAAAAGCATAACACAGATGGCCACACAGACAAGCTAATAGCAACTGGAATAGAAGGCTGTTTCACCTGCTTGTGAGTTGCACAACTGTAAGCAGTCTTGCTGATGTTTTCCATAACCCTAACATTCTGAGCATCTTTTTATTGTTAAGCTTTATAAAGAGAAAATGTTACTGTTGTTGTTGCAAAATTTTTCTTTGGGTTTAAGAGTAGAGACCTTATATGTTAAAGAATGTTTTCCTCGTATTGGTGGTGTGTATTTTGTTAGAGGCATTGATTATATGTAACTGAATTAAGAGCTATGTTAAGTAAGGTGAAATCTCATAAAATTTTAATGTCAAGTTTAAAAGAACTTCTAGACTTTGTGGGCAGAAGGTATATCAGAACTGGACACAGTCCAGGAATGGACCTCATCTCATTCCTTTATTGCTCCCATATGTATAAGTGTCTTTTAAAACTCCTTTGCTATAACTTCTAAAATACATGCTACTAAACAATTATTGTTAAAATTTTTTTCTGTAAAATAGTCTGCCTGGAAAAGTGACTTGCATTTCAGTATTTTAGATGTGTCTCCTCAATTATGTTATAGCATATGCTGTTCAAATCATAGTGAGCTACCCAAGACATCTGGATCCTACTTTAAAATAACCTGTTTTAATAATTATTTCATTATTGCTTTGTAAGCTACACAGCCACTCCAGCTGAACCAGTGACTTGAATGTGGAATAAAAAATACCTAGAAGAAACTTTACTGAGAAGTTTGCAAATGAAGATCCACCAATAGCATCTTTTTCCAGGAAATAGTTCTAATAATTACATATTATATTATTACATATTATATTATATATTATACATATTATTACATATTATAAATGTATTATAAACAATCCCCAGGAAAACAGAAATAGAGGCTAAATGTCTAAATGTAGAAATTATTTACTGGAAATATGTGATACTCAGTAAGTGCAATGTAACTGCAGGAATAATATTAAAATCAAATATATGTTCATCAACCTTCACTAATACTTAATGTGCAGACATGTTCTCCTAATCAAGAAATTCACAGTGGTAGTTTGAAAAAAAAACAGCAAAATGTCTTTTCTTCCATTCCTTTTAAAAAATAGGACTTCACTGGTAAATGTTTGGGTGAACAATTTGTGGAATTTACAGTGTTAGTCCTTATAATTAGGATGGTTTTGTGATGCTGCTGACAGCATCATATCCGTTCTTTGTCAAAGAGATTCCACCAATCTCTGAAATTAATAGATTAAACAAAGTTGTTAGATACAAGCGTATGTCAGGGAAGTTATTTATCTGTTCTGAAATGCATGACTATGGGTTCTAGTAATTTAGTTCTATGGCCCCATTAGTTTTATTGCAGCCAATTATATATTGTATCTAGTGGAGGTGGCTCCTTCAGATATCCCTTTATAATCATAATGGACTAACTGTTCCCTGAGAGTTAATTTCCAGAATTAAATTGATCTAGAAAAAACAGTCCTTTCTGGCTGTAAGAAGAGTAAAGGTGTGAAATGGCACAGGCCTAAATTATGTAGGGATAGAATAATTAAAGCTGTTTTACTTGGTTTTCTTTCAGATAAATTATTTTTTAAAAATGTTCTTTATTTCTGACTTACTGACACAATAGCCAGCAAGTGATTTAGCAATCTATAATGATTTTTTTTTTAACTGATCTTCTTTATAACAGACAGAAATCTCCTTTATCGGTCACAGATTATTAAGAATGGAGCTTAAAGATATTGACACCAATCTTATTGTGAAAGCTCTTAAGAACTATGCATCTACAGAAAAAGCTTTCATCCACATTTCTTTTCCATTCATCTGGGATAACTTAGTACTAAAAAAAAACCTCAGGAAAATGTATTTATTTATTTCCTGGGCAAGTACAACAACAAGAATTTTTTATGAATCATTCAACTCAGGTTATACCTATTATGTTGAATTTGAGACTGCAGAAGTAATTAACTTTTCTTATGATCAATTCAGATGAATTATTTTGAAATTTTTAAGATAATTTATGCACATTTCAGTATATATGTAAATGAAATTTAGATAAATCAACAAATCAAATGAGTAAGATGTGAGTGACAGCAATTCTGGCAAATTTCAATCAGTTCTTGATTTCAGTCAAGAACTGATTGAAATAAAAAGTATCTCTGCCTCTGTCATCATCTTTGTTACAGTGTTTGGTTATTTGGATTTTTTTTTCTACTATATGTTATAATACAGCATTTAAATATTTTCTGTGGCACAGTATCCTCAGATTTTCTTTGGGAGATTTTAGTCTACTCTTAATTGAATTTAAGTAGGTGTATTTGAGATAACCAATGGTACTTTTGGAGAGCTGCAGATATGATGGCTTGGACCCAGCATCCCTTGAAGTAAATGGAAACACTTCAACTGATTTAATGGTCTTGGATTTGATCCAAGGTGCACTTTGACTTAATTGAACTATTCCTGGGAGTAAGTGCAGTATCTACTTGGGAACTCATATACAATGAACATTTGTGAGACCTAATCCTTAGAAGTGAGCATCTGAGAGGCAAGAAGAGTTGTTCTCATTATAAAAATTGTTAAAAACAAAAGAAATAAAAGCTATGAAAATTTTGCAAAAGTGAAAATAACTCTGTACAAATGTAGCAGAATAACACAATAATATACTTATCCACAAACTTTACTCCCAAGGGATTGAAAAAATGGATCCAGAACTAGGTTGTATGATGTTGTAGCTAAAGACAGTAATTTATCTTATCATCAGGGTATATGAAACACTGAAAATATGCCTTTGTATAATCTCAATCATAATGTGTTAGACACTGTTAATGTGAAGGTATCTCTGCAAAACTATGACACGATGCTTTTCCCAATTCCCTATCCACTGCAAATGTGAAATGCCCTCAAAGGGATTCATTATGAATCATCTCCTTTTGGTCTTGAAACAAAAGACTTTAAAAGACTTTAGCAATCCCTGTACTAATTTCATATATATATGTATATATATGTATGTATATGTACATGTACATGTGTATGTGTATATGTATATCCATTTTTTTAGTTTTGAAAAAATGGTGTTCTGCCATCAAATCTTACTTGATTTCACATACAAAACAAAACAAAACAAAACAAAACAACCCCAATAAATGAACAACCCCCCCCTCAAAAAAACCTATGAAACATAAAAACGACAAAAGTAACTGAAACCCAAAAAAGCCCAAAGCAACAACCAAAATCCCCCAACAATATTGTAAGGTGTTCATAGTTAGTAAGATAATCAGAGTTTTCTATTTTCTCCTTCAAGGTATCACATCTATTAATTAGTGTTTCTAAAAGTTCTGAAAGTACCACATTCTGTCCCGTGACCCCACACAGAGCTGGCACTGAACATGGATGCCACTGGATTTCCAAATAACCAATCTCTCTGAGCCACAGTGCGCACTAGGAGCCTGGCTGGGAGCTGGTTCATGGACACACAGCTCTGTTCCATGGTGTGAACCTCACGTGCAGTCATGTCCAGCTGCTCTGCCACCACTCTCCCCAGGTCAGTCAGTCACTGCTGCTCAACTCCGTGCTGCTGCTGCTAGCTTACCATGAGAGGGTGGCTGTCACACACCAGCCATGCAGATGTAGAAATCGTAGCCAATTATGAACTACCCAAAGGACATCACCTTCAAAAACCCCCTGCATAACAAAACCTGACTGCATTGGATTTGCATGGCAAGGTTTGGTAGCAGGGGGCTTACAGTGGCAACTTCTGTGGGAAGCTGTGAGAGCTTCCCTCACATCCAACACAGCCAATCCATGTCAGCTCCAAGACACAGCCAACATCAGCCAAGGCTGAGCCACTGGCTACATTCCAGCCCTCAGAAGGCCCCATGCTGGAGAAGGTGGATGTCTGAAGGAGGTTTTGAGCCTGCAGGCAGTTGATGGTGAAGCAAGCTTCTGTCAGGATCTGTGAAACTGTGGAGAGGAGCTTGCACTGGTGCAGGTTTAATGGCAGGGCTTGTGACCACCTAGAACAGGTGACACATGGTAGAACAGTCTGTTCCCAAAGGACTGTGTCCCCTGGGAGGGACCCACACTGGAGCAGTTCATGAAGCACTGTAGTCCAAGGGAAAAATAACATGTTGGAAACGTTCATGTAGGCCTGCACCCCACGGGCATTCTAGAACAGGGGAAGGATTGAGGAGTCCTGTCTCTGAAGAGGAAGGAGCAGCAGGGACAGTGTGTGATAGACTGATAGAAGTCCCCATGCCCTATCCCACCCTTAGCTCAACCCATTATATTTTCTCTTCCCTGTACAGTTGAAGAGATGAGTAATATTGGTGGGCACCTGGCTTTTGGACAGGATCAACTCACCAAATCTGTACAACCTAGAGGTCTCTAGAAAGCAACCACTAAAAGCCTCTGTGACAAACTCTTATAACATGACTGTACCAGGTGGGGATGTAAAAATCTGCTGCATGAGACACAGAGACATCTGTTGGATCCAGATACATTCAGCCAATATCCCGGCAAGTTGCACATAACATAAGAATTGCATAATTAGCAGTGCAAATATGTGTATTTGAATAAAAAAGCGGGGTGGGGGGGGGGGCGTGGGAGGGAGGCAAGTTTCAGAAAGAGAAATTGCATGTTTGAACTGCAAAGAAAGAAATTCAGTTCAGAGCAAAATTAGTCCTAACACAAAGTTTATATATTTTCTTTTTTTCTTGTCTTCCCCTACCTGCTTACTTTCTTCATATAATCTGTCTTTCCTTCAGTCTTTTTAATGTTTCCCAATTTGAGAGGATCTCCCAATTCTCTTTACTAGTGTTACTTTATTCGTGTGTTTTTCACAGTTTGTTTGTGGCTCTTCATTTATTTCACGTTGTCTATTCTATCAGTTCAGACTTCTGAAGGAGTATGGTAAAATAAATCACTGGAGAGGTGTGTTAAGTTGTTTCTATCAAGTAGCTCAGCTCTGTGCAGCACTGAACCAAAGTAGTTAGGTTAGAAGAAATCTGTATGTGTTACTTACACAGCCAGTCATCCCTGCAACACTCCCTGGCTGCAAATCTGCTCTACAAACTGATAGTATTTGTGATGTTATGGGTACATTTCCTCTCGTATATGCAAATTCAAAAGGAAAACTTTTCTCACCAAAGTCAAAATTACAATATAATCTAACAATGTTTTTCCATCCCTTTTCAAAACACGCAGCATTTTTTACAAGTCATATAATTAAAAATTAATTGGTGTCCAGGCATCCCCTGCCAAAGATGCCAGTATCAAAGCAGTTACTATTTATACATCTTAGCAAACAAAGGAATTAATGCTCATAGTCTCCATAGTTCTCTTATTCTAATGGTTAAATAATCCCCTCCCTTTTTATGGTAATTAGTGCACATGTCAAGTCTTCCTCTTTTCAGTTGGTGGGTTTGTTGAGTCAGTGGTTGTGAGTCAGTGGTCATGATCTCCCCTTGGCAGAATTACCTTTTACCTGGTTGGAGCTGATTTCAGCGTAGTTGCTGAGTTGGCTTTCCTTGTGGTGCATAAATTCTGCATTCCTTTGTGTCTATTACCAGTGATCCATTCTTCCCCTCAAGTTTTGTTAATCCCCCCCTAAGTCAGAGATAATATCTGGACAATAGTACTACCTTTATCTCATCTCAGGTTCAAGGTGTGGTGTCTTATTTCAGCGTCCAAGTTCCAGGTATCTGTGGAAACATGTATGGGGGATGGGGCTAGGGAGAGGGGGGCTTTAGTGGTCATTGGGGTCACAGAGAGCATCTGTCCCATAAGTTGTAGTGAACTTTGTTTGATCAATGGTATGTCTGTGTGTGAGCAGCTGCTTCTTTACACATTTCACCTAAGTGGAAATTTTTGTCCAGATGAATTACCCAGGAGGTACTGACCAGATCTTGCCTTCACCAGGCCTGGAGATAGCACCATCCTGTCACTCCCTACTGTGCTATCTCATTGCAAAATTCTTCCGTAGCCTTTGAGAGAAGCAGCTGCTGTCTTTACATCCTTACATGGCCCTGATGCACCAAATAGTAGGTAAAAAGTTAAATGTAGGACAAAATCACTGAGCTCCTTAATACATATCTTTTAATGCAGTACAGTTATATGCATAACAGGCTGAGTGCTAGCACTGTTATCTCTATAGTTCTTTATGTGTCTAGAGAATAGATGTTAGATGGTTGTATAGCAGCAACCAGCCATTTAAGTTTTCTACCAATAATTTACATGTTGAACTTGCACACATTAAGAATGCTGGCATTAAAAAAAGTACTTTGGACAAGATTATTTAATGCATCTGGAAATCTTGAAATCTTGCTTCCACTATTGTTCTTCTTGCTGTAGAAAGAAATACATGAAATTGATGAAATTTTAAGTTTGGGAATGTATAACACCCACAATCTCTTCCCTGCTTTAAAGTATCACAAGAAAAGTGATTATTATAGCTATGGCCATAAAGCATACAGACAAAAAGTCTGATGAGACCACCAGGTTTGAGCTCCTGGATATATCAGGCCAATAAACCCACCCAGAGTACTTCAGTTGTACTACAGCACCATGTTGCAGCATAGCAAGTGGTATATGCATATATGTATGTATATATCCCAAGTGATTTGGTGGCTTAAAAATGCTAGTTGGAAGGAAATAACCAGCAATATCAAGTGTCACAAATGCATAGCTGTGAAGGAACCTATAGTGTCTGTCCCCAGAAGACTGGCAGCTGAGCTTCACTCAGAGCTGTAAAGGGAGAAAAACTCCTTAAGATCTCTGTCAGTCTACACAGAAAGAAAGTAATTCTGCAACAAGAGTACATCCACCAGGTTTATTCAAACAAGGCACATTGCCATGCAGTTATAAAAGCAAGGTGCCTGCAGTGTCTCTCACTTCTTCTTTTAGTTCTGTGGCAGATATACATTATAAATTTGCTATATACAAATCCCTAAGTAAGCAACCTACAGAATTTATTTAACTATCAAAACTTAGTAAGAATAACGCATGCAGGTTCTGCAGCTCTGGAGCAAGATTACTGGTTCTTTTCAGACCCTCATAAATATATTGCAGGCCCATGTATCACCTAAAAAGAGAGTGATCTGGAGCATACTCAGGTTCATCACAAAGGTACAAGAGAGTACAGGTATTGTTTAGTTCCCCCATTTCCCCAGGAGTCATGATTTCTCTGTGGACATAGAGTAAACTAGCTCTTGAAATCCTAAATTGAGTGACTCAAAGGAATTGTCACTTCAAGTCATTTCAAGTATCTTATCTTCTAATTTCTCTGTTGCATTTGACTAAGCTCTAGAATTCTAAGTTGTCACATGAAAGAGGACAGAAATAGCCGTAATAAGTCTTTTCCATACCCAAGGATATATGGCTGTAATAAACATTTGTACCAGCTTGTAATAAAATTCTGTAATTTGATACAGTATGTCTATGTATCATCAGCATCTAGTAATTGCTGATACTTAAGCTCTGATCTTGCAAATAGTTATGTCTATTAAGATAGTGCTGTAAATTTTAGAAACACTAAGCTTATTTAATTAAATTATAGTATCCATATGACTGATTATAGAATTGGCATGCCAGCAACAGAAAGCTAATACAGCAAAACTGCATTAAGGAAAATTCCTAAACCCTAAAGGAACAATCTGTCTTTAACAAACAAGATTTTCCTTTTATATTCCTTGGAGTTTATACAGGTAAGTTTAAGGAGAAGATCACCTTATCTTCTGAAGTACTATGCTGGCAGTGATATTTTCCCACACATATTTTTTTATATGAAAATAAAATTTTGAGTGTTCTAGGTGAACAATCAACTGAATTAGCTTACAAAGATATGCAGAATATTCCTTAAAGTTGTAAAATACTAATTTATGAGAAAGACATTTTCTATTCCAACAGTTATGTTAGAGCTTGGTTAAAGGCTTACTTGCACTTTGTTCTTGATATGAAAAAAGTGCAATCAATTTTTTATTTTTAAGAACTGGAAAAAGATAAATTCTTTCAGACAAGATGATTAATCACCCAAAATGCTGGAAAAAAAAGTGTCATTTTCAGGCAAGACTGGATAGTTTACTACTAAGAAAATAGTACCTTTTAAAGAAAAATTAATTAAAAGCAATCCAAAAACAAAGTAGTCCACTAAACTTGCATCCTGGCTGCATCTAAGAAGACATGGACCCAGTATGTCTAGGGAGGTGGTTCTCCTCCTCTAGTCTGCCTCCATGGATTTCACCAGGAGTATTCCTCACTGCTCTGGGGTCTTGGCACAAGAAAAGTTTGCACCTACTAGGGTAAGTCTGAAAGAGGCTGTAAAGGCAATCAAGTCTGCAGCTCCTCTGTTGTTATGGCAGGCTGATTTTGGGCTCTTCAACCTGGGGTATGAAGGCTCAAGGGAGACCTTAGCACAGACCCTTATCTGAACAGGGCTTACAGAAAAGAGCAAATTTTTCATGGAAACTGATAAGCCTGGGGGAACATTTCAAACTAAAAAAGGAGAGATTTAAGAGTAGATGTTAGGAAGAAATTATTTCCTCATGGCATGGTGAGGCACTGGAACAGGTTGCCAGAGATGCTGTGGATGCCCCATCCCTGGAAGTGCTCAAGACCAGATTGGACAAGGGCTCTGAGTAACCTGGTCTACTGAGAGGTGTTCCTGCCATTAAGAGGAGCTGGAACTAGGTGATCTTTAAAGCCCCTTCCAACCCAAGGCTGAATATTCAAGAAAGAAACAATATAAACATCTTAAAACACATACAGTATTTAGTCTGAGGTAATACAGACTGAAGACAACACTCAACTCTGCAGCTTTTTTTTCCTGTTTTGTTCCTTTTTTTTCCTTTAGATTACAATTTGTATTCACTACACAAGGCAGCTCACTGTTAATAGTTTCTGCACTCTTCTGCAGTCAAGAGATCCACTGGTATAACATAGCGTTCTGCTTTCATTGCAGCTCTTTCTTTATTATTTGTATCTGTCCAGCTCTATTTGATGAAGACAATAGTCTTCATATGGTTCTCTTGTAGTTAAAGACACAGCATTCACACTAAACCTCTCAACTATTTTGAGAAAGAGCAATTAATTTGGCAATTTGCACATCCATTTTCCCTTACCTTACCAAGGCAGTCCTCAATCTTGTAGTTTACTAGATACAGTGAAATCTGAAGTTTGTAAATGAAGTGGTCACTGCTGCATATAGAGGTCAAATGTGTACTTAATTTCTTTTTAGCCTTTTTACAACAGAAGGTTTAATTTAGCATTTTATTCTGGAGTTAAGAATACTTGAACCACTGAAACATGAGAAGAGCTAATTTAAGGCAATTCCATACGTGGAGTTCTAACCTTGATAATACATTTCATTCTTTGTGCTTTAAATCCTTAGAGGTGAATTATGTCAAACTTACTGGAATAGCTTGTTTTACCCTGTCGTTCAGCTGCTGTCACTTTCAACAATGGACTTGAAATTTATCAAGACTTATAAAGGCTGCAGAGATTCAACATTCATTTAAACACAACCAACCAATCAAGAAATCCCCTCCAAACCCCACAAAAGCACACAAGAAAAAAAGTAAAACCAAACTGCACCTTTGTTCCTTACCACAGGCAGTAGTTCAATTTATTTCAGCAACCCTTTTTCATTTACTATATTTCAGCACTTACTTTTACTAATTCCTGGCAGGAAGCCATGATGTCACAGCTTCATATTTTGAGACAATGTTAAGTCAACTATAAAATAAATTATGCTAGCTATTTGAGAAACACTGAAGTGGCAAATGTTACAGTGGAAAATGTAGTAAAATGCCCCCCCTTTAATCACCCAAATCAGCCTTGCCAGAAAATGTAGTTGGAGCAAAATTACTGCTGCATATAAAATCCATTTTCAGGAAGAGAAGAGACAATATTTGGAGTCTGAAGTGCTAAATAAGCTATAAAACTTTATTACTCTTTATTTAAACTTTTTTTTCTCTCTAAGCAAATGTACTTGCTCTCTGAAAGAACAGAAAACCTCTAAGAGGAACAAGTTCCTTTAGAGAAAGGCAATTGCAATTACCAAAACTTCTCAGGACACAAAGGATAATGTTCCTTTTTCTGCTCTCCTTCCCTGCTCTCTGAAATAAATAATGAAAATAAATAAATAATAATAATGAAAATAAATACTGCCTCTGAAATAAACCAAGGAACGTCCTTGCAACAGACTTCAAATCTCAGATCTCTATTCTGCAATAAGGTGTTATCAAGTAACATACAGCCTGGAATAGGGTAAAATTTGTTTTCTTTCTGAAGCTTCCAATCCACCTACATCATGCAGCAAGCCCTGTAAAAAGACAATAAGATAGAAAATAACTTTATTACCATTGCCATGGTGAATTCAAAGCTATTATTTCCAGCCATCTGAAATCACATATCACAGGTAAAGTGAAATAGAAAAAAACAACCAAAGAAGTCATTACTTTGTTCATTGTCATTATGGGTATTTATTTTAAAGTAATGTATGAGCAGAATTTACTCTGTAAACATAAAGTTCAGTAAAGATAGTGAGTAATTCAAATGTGATTCTAAAGTACCAAACTCAGAGTAGTCACGTGTATCATCTTACTTATGTTCTGTGGAAAATTGACAGAATAACAAAGCCTTTCTTCCCAGATGATGAAAATATTTATAGTGGGGGAAAAAAAGTTTACATAGTCAATTCTAGTCCATTCCATTCATAATAATAACAATTTCACAGCTTAAAAAATATCCAGTCATGTATCCTCAGATTTGCCTGTTTAAATATGTCTTTTGTCCTGAAAAGAGTCTAAACATACACCCAACAAGCATTTTATTATTTCTCATTAAAATTTGCTATTACATTTCAAAAATTAATGATTTTGCTCCATCTTTATCAGAGGGTGAAGTGGCTTAAGAACAGAACACTGGAAAACAAAAGACCAGAGTGCTCATTCAACACAAAGGAATGCCTTGATTGCTGATTTATCATCTTGCAGGGTGCATTAAGTGTCTTACTGCGCCACTGTTTACAAGAGATCAATGCAAATATACATCTTCTCCTCCTTTTCTAACTGCTGACAAAAAAAGCCAGAGAAAGTAAAGCAGACTTTGATTTTGTGCCTGGCAACAGAACAACAGTAGATATCTAACATTTATTTTCCTAGGGAAGATTGTTTCATTTCTACTGGTTGCCAGCAAGAAGCATATCTGTGACTGCTCTCTGGTACATATGCTGTTAGCTCTGGTTCTTTGTATATTCACTAGGATGAATGACACACCTGAATGGTCTCATGAGCACATTCAGAGAGTTAGTGCCATCAGCCTGCAGAAATCATACACCTAGCTAGAAAAGAAATGTACAAAATCCACTGCACTGATTGGAGATCCTATGCTTCTATTCATGGTACACTCATCTGTGTGCTGAGCAATCTATATTTCTGTATATTCCAGCTGATTCAAAAAATCTGAATTTATTACTTCACTAGGCGACCAAACTACAAGAACCAGTAAATTAGAAACAATTTTTACTTATTTAGCCATTCTATAAAGGACAGCACTGAAGGATAAACATTTATGTTTTAGGGAAGGCAATTAGAAACATACCACTATTTTGAGTCAAAGTACCTCAAGATAATTTAGAAAACACTTTGCAATATTATGTTGAAGAAGCATAAAAATTCCACAGGGAGGCATTGTATAGTCTAATACACTTTTGACTGTAAGACAAAATATTATACAGGAACAACAGATTGCCTGAGTAACTAGAAACAAAACTAATCCAGAAATTGAAATAAAATTATATTTAAGTCTTGTGAAAGGAAAAAGCAAAGGTGACATTCTTCATACAGATTTTGTGGCTTTAAATAAAGGGAGAAGCACAGCTCTGCCTTTGCTTGATTTGATCCTTGTTTTGCAACAAAGATTACAATTTTAATATTGTAGCAGTAACTTGCTGGAATGGAGAGGAGGAAATTTTCTTTATCATGCAGTAACTTAATTCCTAGGGTATGTTTGGTAAAACATGCTGAAGGAACAACTTAAGCTACCTTGGGGAGGCCAGCATCTACACACGGAAACACAACAGAACACAAAAAACCCTCTGAGATGAAATTTCTGGTTAAGAACTTCTGGTGCTTCACATGGAAAATAAAATCTCAGGCCTAAAGAACTTGCTTGGCCTGTCATGCTGCAGACCTGTTTGCAGGTTTCCAGCTCTGCCAGAACACTCAGGTGAGCTGAATTACCTTTCAGACATAAGCCCTTTGTTCACTTCTATCCCACAGTGCGACGCTGAAGCCTACAATGCATTTGATCAACAGTCTAGTTCTTTCAAAATGATAAATGCCTAATAGTCTAGCTTCAGATGTGGCTAAGTCTTAGCCCCACAGCCATCTCTGCAGAACTAAAATTCTGGATTCTAGATTATTTACCTCTATGAAGCAGAACACAAATATAATCTCAGGATTTACCAGCAGCCCCTCTTCACTTCGACTTAAACTTGGCTGTAACAGTGTTTGCACATTTCAGTCTTAGTTTTGCTGTCCTTATCCATATCTTATATTGGTTTACTCACATTTATTGACTTACTCTCCTACCACAAGATGCTTCAATCATTATCATTATAGAGGGTAGCATAGAGGATACATTTTCTGTCCAGAGGCATTTCTACAAACTGTTTAATCTAAAGCCAGTATCTTCTGTTGATCTGAACTGTAAATCATAAATTTTACTATCAATTAGAAAGAGATGGCTTAGATATACTACAAGGCTTGTGTTTAAACTAGCAGCTTCTTCAGAGTACAGCTGTCCCATAACTAACAGAACATCCTAAAAAGATCCTAAAAGCCATCACCTCAGCATCAGGCTAGGCAGAGATCTGTGGTCCTAGCCTTATATTTGTATATCAAAGACATATAAATAAGGGGATAATCTTTGTAGCATAATCTGTAATAACAAGTCTTGCTTAGGTTTAGTTAGAGTTTAACTGAGCTCTAACAGATTTAACCTGTCTCCCTGACTCCTTACTGGACTACAGACAGGTCATTTACACCTGTGTCTCCATTTTAAATCTAGTATCGACAGAAATCCACTGTTGCAGATGAGCTGAGATCCAGCTTGTTAACTATGAAACTCATTTGCTGTAAGCACTGTGAAATAAAAAGAAGTTTTAAAGAAAATGCAGGAAAATAATTCTTCTTATTAGAGGATACCTGGGTCTGTTGCACAAAACAGATAAAGACTGGAACTATTTTCTATTTGGCTTTAATTAAGTGATGCAGTGCCTAGAGGAAAGGAACATGAACTGAAATGGTCTTAAATAAAACTGGAGGGAGAGGTTCATGTACAACTTTCTCTTTTTGACTACATTGTGTGTAGATCTCTCCTTAGGATGTAAGCTACTCTTCTAAGGACTCAACTGCCAGTTGTGTAGTACCAGAAACTTAACTATTGTACATAAGATTTGGATATGACTGCATTAAATGTCACACTCTTTTGCTTTTTGGCATGGTAAGGTTTTAATTCCTTAATGCTAAGAACAAAAAGATGTGATGTGCATAATGACAAACTATACCATGTACAGCTGATATGTCTGTAAGAGACTATGATCAAATATTCCAATTGTTGTGGAGGTACCCACCAAGCCACCTTATCACTCCACCATCTCACCTGGACAGAACAGATGGAAAACAAGTCGTAAGTTGAGATATTGCAATTTACTAAAGCAAATTCAAAAGGTTACACATGCACAAGAAAAGGGAAAAGAAATTATTCTCTACTTCTCACCATTATGCAATGTCCAGTCACTTCCTGGGAAGCAGGGCTTCAGCATGGGTAGTGGTTGCTCCAGAATGACAGTGTTGGAAATAATGAATGCCACTCCTTCTTTCTTCTTTTCTTGGCCTTTATATCCAAGCAAACATCATCTGCTATGGAGCACCCCACTGTCAATTTAGGTCAGCTGTTCTGGTTGTTTCCCCTTTCAAGGTCTTGCCCAACCCCAAACCACTGATTGGGGTAGAATCTTGGAGAGAGCATTTAAGCTGTGCCAGGGGTTTTCAGCATTAGTGAAAGCTCAGTGCATTATCCATGCCCTTCTAGCTACCACTGCAAAGCACAGCACTGTGAGGATGGCCATGAAAAAAATTAACTCAATCCCAGCTAGACTCAGTACAATGACTACAGAAATATTTCCTGTACTGAACATATAAAAGGGTATTTGTGTAACAAATATGTTCCCTGAATTTGCTGGATTTCTGACACCATTCAGAAGGTGAAAATAGGACTGCAGGATCTCAGCAGCAGTAAGGAGGCTCCACTGGCATATGAACTACAGGCAGGAATTTTTCCCTACATCAGATCAAATCTGTATGTGGGCACTGGAAAAATTCTGTCCAAGTTACACTTAGGCAATCCTTCTGACTTACTTATTCTAGACACCAATCATTCAATGAGTCTACTCAAATGTCTGGCCAGCAGCTGGCAAACATGGTCCAATTGATGTACTTCACTAGTGTGCAGCCAGAGGAGCACTGGAAGGATGTTCCTATACCCGGGTTTTCTGCACCTGTCCTCAGTCGATTGTACGTGTATCAGTTGGTATGCCTTCATGTAGTGGAGTGCCCAAGTTAATGAGAACTGTATGAAGCAAAGCGACACACAGTCCCCAGGCAGGCACAGAGGAGAGCTGCTTTATTGCAAAAACCAGCCCTTTTGAAGCAGTTAGCTGTTATCAGTTTACACTGTTTCAAGGCACAACGAGCCCAAGTCGACCAGCCACTGTACACCACGGTGCGCACATGTGGCAGTCACACAGCAAGCCTCTTACATTTTTTACATCTCCCTACCCCTGTTCCAGCTGAGTCACTCTCCCATAGTTCCCTTCTACTTAGCCTAAGTAGCAGGCCTGAGCCATGACCTTACAAGAGAACAAGGCCCTTATTTTACAAGGCCTTACCTATATCCAACAGAGAGCCATCCTTCTTCATGTTATAACAAATAACATTTAAGAAAATGTTTCTCAGGATGCAATGGTCTTTTGTACAAACCCAAATATCTGATCATTTTTTCACATCACATGCACTTGAGTAGACTGTAGTGGAAGGCATCCTACTGAGCTCCAAAGTCCCGTAAATTTCAAAAGCAGTTTTAAGATTCAGGAAAAAGCAAAGTTTTGTTTTGATATGTTAACTGCATTCAAAGCCTCACATCACAAAATGGTATATATTTAGAGTGATTTCAGAGATAATGATACAACAGAAAAACTGTAGATATTTTTCTAATCAATGCAAAAGACAATAATGTAGGTTCTTAGGAAAGCAACTGAGAAGAATGTAGCTAATATTTTTTCCACCTGGGGAAATATTAGCCGTGGCTAATAGGCTTAACTATTTCTATTTGTTTTCATATATTGCTATTCCACAGCCTTTTGAGTAGCTACCTTTTGAAAAAAGATCACAACACTATTTCTTGCATTGAGATAAAAGTGATGTACCAAGTTCTCCAAAATGGGAAAGCATAGCTAAAAATCCCTACCATTTAATTTCCCTGTCTTTACAGAATCCTTCTGCCTCCCAGCCCCCATCGTCCAAATCACCTGACATCTCAGCACTTTGGTTTCTGGAAGCTGTGGATACTTTGCTGATACCTGCTGCATCTGATAGTTTCTTCCTGACTTCTTTAATCAATCAAAGTCAAACCTGAAAGCACAACAATGTGTGCTCTCTCTTTGGGCATCCAATCACTCTGAAATGGTATGTTTGTGAAACAAGCAAAGGTCTTCAGCGTGAGGCTTGGGAAGATATGTACATGTGCTGGGTGTCATCAATCAATGAATTTTCCTGCAGGTCATTTGTCAAAACATCCATTTTCCTGAAGACAGTTCCAGAGTTTAAAAATTAAACTAAATGCATTCTGAAAACAAGATAACTTATGACAATTTGTCTCTCCTATATGATATTAATATTTAAGATCTGCATCACTGTTTTAATAGAATAAATTAACTGAATTCTATCTACAAAGAGGGGAAAAGGCTACACAATCAAGCTACCCAAAGGCCTATTTTATTTCCATAGTCCCACAGCATGCATCAATGAAGACAGAAGCCAATATTGCAGCTTCTAGGAAGTCTTTTCCATTGTACACACAATTTGTCAAAGATCTGATGCTTCTAGGAGATTCTCAGTTATGAACATAGTATGAAGAAAATACTAACCATTTAAGAGAGCATCACCACATCAATTCTTGCTACCATCCATGACTGCTTTGACTTACTTCAGGAGAAACAAATATGGATTGAAGGAAAGGCATCCAGCAGTGATCTGCATTGTCTGGTAATCTCTAACTCCGAATCATTCCAGTGAGTGCATGTACTCCAGTAAACACATGTGTGGAGAGAAGTGATGAATTCTTTTATGGGTCTCAAATTTTCTAGCAAAGTGTCACTGAGATCTGCTTAACTAAATAAGAACTTTTACTCTTTTACACAAAGGACCAATATTTTTTTCTTATGAGACTTTCCTAGCTCCTCTTTTTCATCCTCTGGGTGAAAAGTGAAACATAGATTTTCCTTCTTTACTGCCCACAGAGCTACTCTGAAGTAGCACAACACGAGAACAGCAATTAGATCATGTCTGCACAAAAACTTTTAATTTAACTGAAACTGGGTCAAAAACAATAGCTACACTCTGTAGTAGTCCTATTTCAAAGTTGAATTTGCAAATTGGAGTTTTCTATTACTCTCATGCTGCAAAATCAAATTTTTAAAAGATTGCATGGGTTATGAGGTTAACTTGTGCACTGAAGAGATACAGTGAGCGCCATAGGTCAGCTGAGGAGAAAAAGATAATTTATCTATTTAATATGTGCATTTCTGAATTTCAGAATCAGACGTAATGAACTGCAGCACTGGGGGTTTGGCCTGGGATCTGGATACAGCAGACAGACTTGTTTTCAGATCCCTTGTTTTGCTTTAACCACGAGATGACAATTGCTTTACTGCAGAAGTTTATATGTTTAGTTTTGGCTCCTAATATATCTGATCAACAGTAATCACTTTCTTCAGCTGGTGTGCTGACAGAGATAAGCCTGTTCAGGCTTTCACTGAGATGCTCCCTCAAAACTCTGGCTCAGGCAATCTCACTCTGATTTACTTTTATTTATTAAACCACTTACCAGAGGTTTTCTGTATCGCTTTTGCTTGCAAGTTTAGTTAAATGTATTTATTTTCAACATTAAAACACATGAATCAATGTGGACAAAATTTTAGTGAAACACTAAATGTCAAGGAGCAAGCCCTGAACCACAGATCACGTTGCTCTCTGTCACCACAGCAATTGGGAGAAGGCTTTAGTCAGGGCTGATTAGGACCAAACCTTGATTCCAATAGAATTATTGTCCTCTTGTGAGGATGAAACAAGACGAAACTGCTTCTAGATCAGGTGAGAAAATGGCCTTCAGTGCGTTTCCAGCTGGGTCCATAGGCTTTGGTTTTTGGGGCCTGGGACAACCAGAGACAATCGGTTTTCTAAAGGGACAAACTTTTTTTGTTGTTTACTCCGTGTTAAAAGTCAAAGGTGTACTGAGTCCTGTCAGCTTGAAAAATAAATTCTAACATGTAGAAATGATTGAAATGTAAGGCTGCTCTAAACTGCAGGCATTATGAAGTGATAAATGCAGCATTGCTTCAGGTCTTTTATTATCTGTCATCTAATTTTGGTCCTTTGTTCATTAATACCACAGTGCTCATCCCGTCAGGCTCAGCTTCCTCTCTTCCATACAAAGCTAGGGCAAGGAAGGGCCTTATTCTGAGTAGCAGCTTAGCATCATGATATGGAGATTTGGCATCTCCACTGTGGTCCTTGAAGTACAGTTTCTCAGTCAGCAAGAAAATAATAGCATTTTAGGCATATGAAAGAAGATAAGAGATATGCTTTAATTAGGTGGAATGTTTATGAATTTAAGTAGTTCATTAATGACTCACTACACCTTATTCAATGTGGCTTCGATTCTTTCTTTATTTCTCTGAGGTGAAGGATTTTCATTGCTACAAACCTTATCAGAGCTGGCTCTGAATTCACCCTTGAGAAGTCTTCCCTCTGTGTAGGAGGAGTAGTACAAGTACCTGGCAGTACCTGCAGTACCAGGCACATGAAACCCTAGGTTTCTTCTACTAGTTCTTGGAAGATGCTTCCTTTTGCACTGTTACTTAGTTTATGAAGAGTCTGGGTCACCGCTACTTGTGGCAATATTGCCAGAACACCACAGTCCTTCTGCCTACTCATGGATCTGCCTGGAAATTCTTCCCCGACAGCATTGCTGCCTCTGAAAACTTCCTTTCCATCCCCCAGGGTAGACCATTCCCTCTATTGCATCTCAGGGAGGGAAGTTAAATCATTTCATCCAGACATGGAAGAAAGCACAGTCTGGAAACTCACCTTACACTGCCCTTTCTACCACACATGGCATGGCATACTGGGACCAGGGGCTGCCACAGACCTGTTCATGCAAAGGCAAACCACTAAAGAGGTCAATAGCTGTCTTCTTGACAGTGTAAAACACCTTCTCATCTTGTAACCACGGACTCAGTGATCATACTGCAATGAAAACCAAAAAGAATGGTGCTGGATAAACATGGGCTTTTTTCTCAAGCTGCTTCCTGCCTTATCAGTGGTATGGTTCAGAAAAACGAAGATAAACAGAAAAGCTGCTTCAAATATTCCTGTACAGATTTAATGCACCTCACCCATACACACAAAATAGGTGAACCTTTCTTCTGACCTAATTTACCACATGCCACTGACTATTTTTTTTCTGAATCTTTTAGTCCTGTGCTTTTGTGTTCTCCTCTCCTGAGTATTGCCAGATCAGGATAACTGGAAAACCACAAATCTCAGCCATCCACAGTATTATACTACTCTCTAACAAAGAAAAGCAGAAACTAGTCAGATATGCCAACTCCTATACAGACATAGAGATTTATTTTAGCAATGCCAATGACTGTGGTACTACACCATTAGAGGCTGGAATACTCTTTCAAAAATGGATCTTATTAGGCCCAACTGCTGATACTTTCAGGCCCATCAAGTTCCAGTACAAGATTACTTGCACACCATAGGAACCTGGATGACACAATGTCCTTAGCTTGCAAAGAATGCCAGGTTCAATAACAAAGCATCTCTATGAGCAAGAAATCAGGCAAAGAGATCAAGGGACCTGCATGGGTGAAAAAAAAGCCCTGTCATTATGCTAGCATAAGCAGGAGATACACAAGAGATGAGAATAGGATCAGGCCACTTGGAATGGATATAGAGAGGTTTTCAGAGCAAGTAGAAATGAGGCAAGGAAGACCAAGCCCATCTGGAATTAAATCTGTCCAAGGACGTCAAAGACAATGAAGAAGGCTTCTTCAAATACATCAATAACAAAAGAAAAACAAAAGAAAATATAAAACCATTTGGTGGATGGAGGGGGAACCCTGGTAACAGGATGCAGAGAAGGCAAAGTAACTGAATGCCTTCTTTGCACTGGTCTGAATGGACAGGATCAACCCTCAGGAATCTCTGACAGAAGAGACAAGTTAATAAAATGTTGGAAGAAAAAAATTCCCTTTCCCCAAGCCCAAGGAAGATTGGTCTAAGGAACACTTAGGCAAACATGACATCCCTAAGTCCATAGGCCTTAACGAGATTCATTCACAAGAAAGCTTGTGAACTTCATGGCAAGGTTGCCCTAATTATCCCTGAAAGGTCATAGCAGTTCAGAGAGGTTCCTGAAGACTGGAAGAAAGAAAATATCAGATGCATGGATTCACCAAATGCAATGGGCAGAAACTAATGCCTGGGCTGCTCCTCCTTAACTTGTAGAAGAACTTTCCTGTATGGGCTACCAATCACTGGAACAGGTTGCCCAGAAAGGGTGTGGAGTCTCCCTCATTCAGGATATTAAAGAACTATTCAGTCACTATCCTTCACTGTGTACTCTGGGATGGCCCTGCTTGAGCAGGGAAGTTGGACCAGATGACCCACTGCTTTAGAACCTGACCTGTTCTGTCATTCTGTGAAAATGTGACTTGGAGATGGCTAGAACAATGCTCTTGCTCCATCTCCCAGAGCACAAATCATTGTAACATCTAAGCACTAGTGTTAAAAAGGCACAAAGAGATAAATCTCTTTTTTATCTGACATACGTAATTTGTTACTCTGATAGAACACTAACTATATAGAAATTTACTGTAGCTTTTTTGTTTAATCTTAACTCACCTGCCAATCATGCTTGCACTTTGACTGTTGTTTGTTTTATTAAAATAAAGTTGGGTTGCTAGATTCAGTTTTTGCAGTACTTAAAAGACAGTTCCTAAGAAACAGTGAAAACAAAATGTTGCATGTGATAAAAAAAAGAAATATACCAACACCTGAAAATATTCTGGCTAGATAGAAAAGTAAATGTAGTGTAAATGAAACTGAAGACTTTGTTACTTAGTTACAGTTATCTCACCAAAACTTACATGGCTTTAGTTTATAAAAGAAATTTTCTGTAAAGTTCAGAAGGAGAATAGCAAACATTTTGATGTTTCAAACAACAATCACTACACTCTTGGATATATTGTTGAGCTCTATATAGTTGTATAGGGCTCAACAAAGTAAAGTAATTACTCTCCTACAAAATATTTGTAATTTAATGCATTTAATGAATATATAATAACCACTTTTACAGTACCATGAAAAACAGATTTTGGACATATTTTTCAAATACAACATTCCAATGTTAACTTTCTTGCTGATTTTGTTTATTCAGTTTTGCAGCACAGACTTCTAACTTGAAACATGCATTAGTTTCTGCAAATTTCTTCTGAACTCTTGCTGTGGGTTTACTTGTTATTCTATTTACTGATTGCCCTAAAAAAGTTACTTCATTAATTAAATATGTTGTATCATTTTTAGCTGCAGAGATGTCAGGATAGTGACAGTCTGATTTTCTTAAGCAACAGTGATGTGGTGATTCATTGAGTGACAAGAATAAATGAACAAGGTGAACAAATGTCACAGGGAAGTGAAGAGGAATATTCTTGTATGCAAAACCAGAAATTTCAGTTTATAACTATTCTGTTTCATTTTTACCGATTACTGACACTTTCAAGCTTATCCGTTTTAATGTGGCCTCCTTTTTAAAGGGTTTTTGAAGGACACTGCAGTAATCATGGCATTTGATTAAAAATTTGTTTTCTGTATGTGACTCAAAAACTGCAGGGGATTCAGATGAATCCCTCAATAAAGATTGCTGCTGGATTTTATCGTAATGGTAATGGCACTGACAGGAGGTAAATATTTGCCAGGTTATGAAGAAATTGAGTTTATAAGAATTTACAGCTTGCCTCCTGAGAAAGCATGTACATTGCCTCTAAACAGATTAATATCTGTCCATGGGTAAAACTCCAGCCTTAAAAAAGAAGGACCAGAGAAAAGGCCTCTGGGGCTATGAAAAGAGTAAAGGACTATTATTAGAACAAGAAATAGAAAAGCAGTTAGAGAGGCAGCAAAGCAACAACAGAGAAAAAAGAGCCTTGAAAAGGGATGGAAATATAGATATAGACACACCACAAATAGTGATGCAGCTTTGGAAAGAGGACATTTAGACACTGGGAAGGGAGCAGATGTGAAAGCAAGGATTAAAATCAGGGTATGTAAGGAAATAAAGAACGGTGATGAAGAAAATAAAGAAAACGATGGAGAAAGTGAGGAAAATACACCCAATAGTAAACAATTCTATCCTAGAGACATATCACTTATTCCATGACAAGTACTTTTGTAGTACAATTTTGTATATTTTACGTATCTATTGAAAGAACATGAGCTACAGGTAGGCGAAGATAAAAAGACTTGAAAGAGCCAATTTAATATCAAACTTAAATTGATTACTGTGGCACATCAATTGCACCTGAAATTCAAAGCAAGCAGATCTCCTTGGAAACTTGAATCAGAAAGAGCATCTTTCTACTCACAAATATAATAATATTTTTATTACTGTATAAGAATTGCATTAGTTTACACTCCAGAATCTTCCTGCAATATTTAGGTTTCATAGAATTCCTCTGGGTGGAGGTGGTCTGTGCTTTTTTGAATTATCAGACCTATCAATGTAATGCAGACATACTTTGACTTCTATTTCTTCCATTTCTTGGGGAGAAAAGGATAAGCCAGCTACCAATTCTTTAAAATTTTAAACAAACAGCCATCATCCAACAAATCAAATTTCTAAGATAACAGCCTGGTACTCAGCTTTTTTCCTAGGATAAAACTGTCTTGGGCTGCAATACAGAATGTGGCCAGAAACGTGTATTCTATCACCATCTGTTGAAGCCGGGTGGGGCAATGATCCTTATCTCCGTGGCACATACCATCTGCTAATGGGCCACCTTTAAAACCAGGTGGGGCAATCATCTATCTTTTCCACAACCCATCCTCCCTCCAGGAAGATACCATCTGATGCTGGCCCATTAAGTCCCACTGTATGACTGATAAAATTACATCATCCCATTGGGAGATGCTCCAGCCAGGGGGAGGAGCCAAGCCTCTCCTAACTAGATAAAGAAACTGAGATTTGGAACATCAGAGTAGCCTTTTTCCACTGGATTCCAGAGGAACACTGGACCTTTCCACATCATCCCTGGACCTTCATAGGAAAACTGCACCCTTCTACAGGAGCACTGCTTCAGCTGAGTCACATCTGACACTGCAGGAGGACTGTAGCCACCATTTAATGGGACTGCTACCAACACCCTGACTGACGGGGTGTCAGGTTGTATTCTGAGTCTGTCAGTGTTTTGGGATTTTTCTTTGTAATACTGTATTTCTATTTTAATTTTCCTAGTAAAGAACTGCTATTCCTATTCCCCATGTCTTTGCCTGAGAGTCCCTTAATTTAAAAATTATAATAATTTGGAGGAAGGGGGTTTACATTCTCCATTTCAAAGAGAAGCTCTTGCCTTTATCGGCAGACACCTGTCCTTCAAACCAGGACAAAAACTAAATGCCATATTAATAAGATGATGCTTGTAGCCTTCCAGCAAATAGGTGGAAACTGGCCAGTAGTTTTCCTGTAGGACACTGTCTGAATTAACTGGATTTATTTTTTCATTCGTTCTCATTCATTCATTCATTCATTCATTCATTCATTCATTCATTCGCTTAGCAAGTCAGTTATTTGTTAGAGTTCCTATTTCCCAGTAATTGTCCTCTCTACTACCTGAACATTTTTTATTATGACAGGAAAAGAGGCATTCATTCCTTTTAAGTGCAGTGCCCTGCCATTTGACTCTAAAAAGTGTATGAAGAAAGCCAGAGCAAATGCAATCCTTTTGTACATGACTCAAAATTGATTCTGTTAGTCTCAAAAACAAACAGTTTCCGAAAGAGGGTCAGAAGCTAATTATTTACCTTATTGTACATTGAAGAAATTACAAGAGCCAAAGGAGAAAGAGTAACAGTTAGTTGATTTCATAATCCAACGTAAGATTACAAGACTGCAATAAAGTTCTTACAACTGTTGTTCGTATTTGTAGGAATTTTATGTAGTCTTCTAAGGCAATAAAAAATGCTCTTGAAGTCCTACTAAATAAATTTTTAAAATCATGAATAAGCCCTTTAAATTTCAGTTGTGAGAGATTATTTTTTGAAGTGAACCCTGCTCCAGGGTGCCTCAAAATTTTGGTCTCCAAAAATAAGACATACTAAAATATGTTATTCTTTTGAATATGGATGTCAAACACACTTCTTATGTAAGAGATAGAACTTCTAAAATAATTTATTTTTTGAAAATTGTGGTCTATACAAATTAAATGTTAGATGTGCCTAAAAGTGGTTAAATGCATCCTCAGAAAAAAGATTGGGAATGTCATAGAAGGTGGCTTTATGTGCTGATAAAATGTGAAGGAAACAATAAAAGTAAATGGTTATTCCTAAACTCTGACTTGTATCTTCCAGAAATTATGAATTTGAGTAATAATCAAAAGGGGTTTTAACATGTTGGACAACTAAGAGTGAGGTGAAGAAGGCTCTTGTTTCTATTTCATGGTAGTTCTGTGTCATCGCATAAATCTACAGATAAAAACCCCAAAGTCACACATATGATCTACAAGATTTGGTTCACTTCTTTGAAAAAACAATTAGATTCTCTATAATTTCTATTTTTCTGATCCTGTTTACAAAATGGAGGAAAGTGAACAGCCCAAGTCTAGAATGGATGGAAAGGAATACCTTATTACAAGGGGCTAAAACCTTTGAGAGATAATCGTACACAATCATTATGCCTGGAATTGTTATTGCAATTTGATTGATTAATCATTGAATCAATCCCTTAGAATCAGCAATGCAATAAATTCTTGTCTATGAAACATGCCTGTACTCACAGCCTGGAGAACAGAACTCTAATCACCATTCTAACTAGACCCAATCTTGATGCAGTGTCTCATTGCTGTGGTAGGGGAGATCCACCTGTGCAGCAGAGCTGCAATACCTGATAGCAGAAAGCCAACATATATCTTTGTTCTCCAAAATATCTCTAACATTCATTGGCTGAGGGGACCTCAACAGAAAATTTTGTAGTACATGTGTGCCTCTGTGTTCACGTGTATGAATAAATATTATTAAATATTTTATGAAGCAAAAATACCGTAGGCTGTTCTTTTTAAAGATAGCAAGGTGGTAAATATTAGTTGCCATATGTAGGCAACTAAAAACTTCCTTTCCTTACAAAGGTCTTTGGAGATGCCTGCTCTACACATTTTGTCATGTCAGCCATTATTGTCATATGCCCACATCTGAGCATGGGAATAGCCAACAATTCCCATGTAGAGGGCTTTTATGCAGGGACCAAATAGCCCTGGAGACAACAAAATACACAAATACTACTTAGAGAAATTACCAGTGAACACCTGTCATATGGAGCCTGTGACCTAAAATAAAATAATATAATTTCACCAGAACCCAATTCAGAACATACTCCTACCTATCATTTGTGTCTTAGTATCTACAAACATCATATCTACATCTTATCACTCAAAGATCTGACATAATCATCTTGGAGTTTTTTTCAAATATAAATGATTCTGTGATTCTGTGAACCTATTTCCTAAGTTCACAATTGCACAAACTCAGAAGGGCTATGATTAAAGGACAATTTTGAAGCTCATCTGGTCCAACCTGCTGAGCTGAGCACACGTGTTGAATCAGATGGACCTAGAATTGCTCACACAGGATCATGACCAGATGGCTTTTGAAGATCTCCAAGAAGGAAGACTCCATCGTGTCTCTGGGCAGCCTGCATCAGTGCTCAGCCATCCTCTCAGTAAAAATGGGTTTCTCAATTGTTCTACAGAACTTCTTGTCTTTCACTTAGTGCCCATTGCCTTTGTCCTGTCATGGGGCACCACTGGGTAGAGTCTGGCTCCATCCTTTTTGTGTCCTCCCTGGGTGTATAAACACATTGATAAGATTTCCCCAAGCCCTGCCTGCTCCAGGCCTTCCTCATAAGACAGAGGGTCCTAGAATGTTGTCAGGTTGGTCAGGCAAGATTCTTCCTTAGTGAATCCATGCTGACTACTCCTCATCACCTTCTTTTCCTTCAAGGACCTGGAAATGAACACTCTTCCCAGCACATTTCTGATGAGGTCAAATTCTGCTCTGCTGCAGTACAGGGTCATGATCTTACTTTTTCTTCCTTCTCTTGTCTCCTGGTTCTGAACCCCACGATGTCATGTTCCCCACAGCCAAAGAAGGCTACCTCCAACTTTCACATGCCCAATGAGACCCTCCCAGTTTCTGAGTATGAGATACAGTACTGCACCTGTTGTTGTTGGTTTCTCTATAGGTGGGTCAGGAAATTGTCATAAATGCTTTCAATGGCAATCCTCTTTGTTTGCTTATGTCCTTCTAGTTTTTCTCTCGAATAGACCTAAAGATAGCTGAAGCCTCCAACGAGGATCAGATTCTGAGAATATAACTGTTTTCTGTCTGTATAGGCTTCATCTTCTTTTTCTTCCTCAGCAGGAGGCCTATAGCAGACATACTCTGCAATGTTACTCTTACCTGCCTTCTCTCTAATTTTTGTCCATAAATTCTGCTGATTTTAAATTATGTTGAACTTCAGGCAGAGTTCCATTCACCCCAGATGGCTTCTCACATAAAGGGTAACTCCCCCTCCTTATCCTGCTGGTTCTGCCTTTCTTGTAAAGCATATAATCCTCCATTGAAATATTCGACTCAAGGAAGTCATCCCATCTCTGTGATCCCAGCAAGATCAAAGCCCTGCAAATGTCCACAGATCCTCAGCTCACTTACTTATTATTACCCTTGCTCCATGCTTGAGTATACAGGTACTTCAGAGAGGCATCCCAGCATACTGATTTCCCAGAATTTTTGAAGATTTCCTCACAATGCTATCTTGTAGGCATTTACTTGCTTACTAGCTAAGTGGTGGAGGTGACCCCGCTTAATTCCCACTTTTTTGATTTTGTGATTCTTTCCTATCACGTCACTCTGTGATCCTTACTTACTAAGCCTGTTCATCATTCCTTCTCAGGCTTGTTAGCAACTCTTCTGCATCATGAGCACTTATAGTTTTAAGCCCACCTTGTTAGCTCAAGCATCCTTCTGGCAAAGATAATACCCATCTTAGTAAGGTGAGGTCCATTTCTCTCAAGAAGGTGATGGTTTGCATAATGTGCCCAGTGCTTGTAGAACCTAAAGCCCTGTCACCAGCAATAGATCCACAGTAGATGCTGACTTATCAGTAGCCTCCTCCTCACTACTTTACCCTAACTGTCAGGATTGAGGACAACACCACTTGGGCCCCAGGCCCTTAACTACCACCTCCACAACTTTTAAATACTGTCCAGGTTCTTCCTGGTAGCATCAGCAGTACCCACATTGAAGAAATCAGGAGACAATATTTCGAGTGTCAGAAAATATTTGTCAGTCCCTCCAGAACAACTCAGATCTGGGTTCCCAGCAAGGAGCAAACCTGTAGATGATAAGTTAGTTCGGCATATTGGTGGCTTCATCCCCTGCAGCAAAAAATCAGACATTTCAGTGACTTACTACTTTTTCATGATGGTCATGCATGGTTTAGTGTCAGTAAGGTCAGTTCATGGGCACTTCTTTTCTGGTGTCAGAGAGGCTCCAGGCACTCCCTGGAGCATGAGGCTTGAAGGAATGCTTCCATCATCTGAAGATTTGCCTGCACCTAAGTCTCTGCCCTAACAGGGCCAGATTCTCCAACATTTGCATGGGAAACTTCCCTGTAGCACGTAACCTCTTTACCTGACAGTTTACACAGATACAAATTAGTCTGAGGTTCTCTTCTTCATGCCTCTCTGCACAAAATGTTGTATCAGTTGGCTGTCTCCACCTTCCTTGTTCTAGGGCTGATTCCAAGATAGGCTTCTCCTCAGCTTTTGCTAAAGGTTTCTTGACCCTCCTTAATCAGGGGCTCATGTATCAAAGGCTTTAGGGAACCTGGTTCAAAGACAGCTGACAGCTGACAGCATTCAGTAAAATCTGCTAGAACTGCTTGAGTCACACATAACTTTGATGGGAGTTTGGGGGACAAAATTATGGGCCTGGTGAGGAGTGAGATTCCCATTAACTTCCCAGAGATCAAAAATTTAAATCCTGATAATACTCTTCATAGGGTCATGGGAAAGTGATTATTGTATAATTTCTCTTTTGTGGGAACTGGTTCTCCTTAGGCACCTTGGTTTGAAGCAATGAATAGGGATACAAATACTTGAGGTATGGCAAGACAACCCATGCTTCTCTTTGTTAAGAATTTTCAGCATATATATCAGATTTCTTAGCAAGGATTAAAGAAGTAACAAACATACTGAACTAGCCATTGTTGTATATTTTAAATGGTAATTTTTTGGTAGAATCACATGAGAAAACAAAAGCATTTGAGTAAGTGGCAGAGATTGTGACAGGAAGAAGCACATGGTAGATGCAGAAAAGTGATATTTATCCAAATGAGTGATTTCTAGATTTCCCAGTAACAAAGCAAACCCTGACCCAGACTAAGACATACCAGACACGGTTGCTTGGAGTTAGTGGCAAATACAATGAAAATATGTCTAACTGTAGATTCTTAGGTCTATGGACCACACATAAATAAAACAACTCCTGCTTGTAGCAAAGAAAATCTAATGGTAGGGAGAAACCTCTGAATATGTGTTTGAAGAAATATCTCCATTCAGTAAAGCTCTCTATTTAGCTGTTTCTGTATTTATTTATAACATCCAAACATAGGCATAGCCCAGTGAAAGGGCTGAATAAAAGTCTCTTTATAGAAAAGCAGACACTTTTCCATTTATAGGGCAGCTGCAGAATTCATCACACGAGTTATTCTATATAAAATTGAGTGAAAATATTGAGGGAAAAGTCTGTACCATGAGGAGCATTATTAAAGCTAAAACATACATGATAATTTCAGGCAGACTAAGGAATACTTAAATCCCATGAAGATCATTGATTTTCTTTTTTGCTATGCATTCTTTCAATTACAGAAACATCAACTTCAAGCCGATGTAAAAGAAAAGAAACAAAACTTTTTTCTAGAAAAATATTTTCTTTTTAGAAATCAAAATATCTGTAGAATGTGAGATGTATTAAGAATAGGACAAGACATTGGGATATATAAATTTGAATGCTAACATAATGCAGAATTATATGCTGTGCTAACAGCCTTTAAATGGTGCAAATCATCTTGTTACTATACAGAAAAAAAAAAAGATTAGCTTACAGAGTATTCACTAATTTGGCCTGATTAGGAGGCTTTGCACTCTTCTGAATGCAAAGCAATTAGTAAAAACATTCCATACACTGCTTGTTTTCTACAACCAATAAGGAAATTGATGTTATTAATACTTTCAAATATAGCTGTATTTATTACAAACAAACTCTAACTTTTAAAGGAATCTACCGCATTTTCATATATAGTCTTCATATACCTTGCATACTACTATCCATAGGACATATCTAGGCATTTTTGACAGCTAATGTTTTCTTGAATTTGAGTTCTGAAATGTGTTGCATATCTTCATAGAGAAAATGTTAACTCATTTCAAATGCTCAAACACTGCCTTTAGTTCAGAAATAAAAGCAAAAGCCCATCTTTTATGTTTGCTTAATTTCTTATGTTCAAGTGCAAGAAAGATCAGACTAAAAGACAGTGAAAACATCTGTATATTTTAAGGAGTAGCTCCTTACAAGGGCTGTCCACCTCAAAAGTATTAGTTAAGACAGATCATTACATTATTGAAGAGGTTCAATAGTGGAATTATTTTGGCTGGTGCTTAATCTAAGACTGACTGTGAATGCTAACATCAACACAGGCTTGCACTATGCTAATTTAAAGCTTCATCAGCTTTAAAACAAGATGCACATTTTGGTTTTTAAAATTGATATTTAATATTAATTAATATAATTCAAAATTATTCTATGGCATGTATTATGTAAGATTTAGAATTAACCAGTTTTGTAAAGTGTGCTAGAATTTCTTGAGAAATATAGTCTTGATTCACATATGCAGTAAAGGAGAATGTAGATTAGCAGTAAAGCAATGATGTAAGCAGTGAAGCTCTAAAGTGCTGTAAAATTTGTGCAAATGACTATATTCTCACAGGTAAATAGCTGAGATTAAGCTAAGTGCTCATTCTAGACTTACTGTTTGAACCCCAGATTAAAAGGCAACCCTTTCCTCCCCAGATGTATCTCTTCTTTTAAGCCCTCCTTACTGGGAAACATGGCAATTACAATAATTTTTTGCCGACTGCATTTCATTCCAGATTTTCTTTCTGAGAAGTGTGAAAAATTTGAACCCCAGGTTAAAAGGTAACCCTTTCCTCCTCAAAGGATTCTCTTCTTTTAAGCCCTCCATACTGGGAAACAATTGCAATTACAATAATTTTTTGCTGACTGCATTTCATTCCAGATTTTCTCTCTGAGAGGTGTGAAAAATATACTTAGTTCAATGAGATCAAATTATCAAGTTGTGAAAATTGGAGCAATTCCTATCTTTAACTATAAAGAAAATAAGGGAATTTACACAGCCCAAGAATCTCTTCTTTTCACTGTAAGGAGCTGCAAGACTATCCCCAGCGCTTTAATTCACCATATCTCTAAAGCATATCTTCAGGCATATACAATATATATATTCCCAAATCTCAGATTTGTTAGACTGCTAACTTAAATTAAAAAATAAAATGTTTCACTGAATAATGCAAACAGCACATTTTTGGATTGTCAATGAAGCCTTTATTAATATTACTGAAGAAACTTTCATGTAAGAAGTAGAAACTTAGCTTGAAGTCATACTCAGATGATCAAAATTGCTACCTATTCAAAGAAAATGTTAGTTATGGACTGTGTCTCCAAGCACAGACTCTGGGTTGACACTGCCTTTTTTGTTCAGTTGTGTTGCTTAATTTTAATTGTGTTTACCTTACTCTAATTGCTGCCCACTTGCTAAAACTTCACGACAAAATAATAAAAAAACATGGTCAGTTTATCTACAATATTTTCCCATTTCTTAGTCTTCTATTTTAGCTCTTACAAAGTTAAAGTTAGATTGTGCCCCCAGTTAAACTGTTGGTATCTACAGTCAGTAGCACACCTCACTGAACCAATACTTCCTCTCTGAGATATCACCATTTGATCTCCCATAGATGAAGGTTGCTACAAGGTTGGTGATAGGAAAACACTGTTAGGTGGAAGAAGGGGATTTACAACTCTGTAAAGCTGGTAAGATGATTTAGTAAAACCTAGTGACCTAACCTCTGGAATGAAGAGCAGCTTATTTGAAAGAGAGAGCTATAAACACCCACACCCACACACCCACACCCACACACCATGTATTTATTGGGAAGTCTGTCTTTTCTACCAGCTTGCATTTTGACACACTACAGAATTGCCCACTGATGGGGAAATAAGTGCTTGTTCCACATACATTTTGAAAATTACATTTTGCTGCATGAAATATATTTTCAACATTATACACCATCTTTCTTTTAAGCACAAACTTATCTTTCAGTTCTTCAATACAAGGAGACTCCATAAGATAAAGTAGTTGGGGATTTCAATATTAGACATTCTTAAAATTACAGATATGGATTTCTCACTTGTTTTCTAGTATATAAGAGAAATTATCTCAAATATTATATATAACAGGAAAACAATACATACCTATGTCATCCATGTTATTTATTGATCCTATTTTGATCAATATATGTTGCAGTATCAGATAATTATTCATGTGGCTTCATACTTACTGAAGGAGTCAGATAGTATGAAATTTTCATATAGTTAGTAGTATAATACCTAATAATGTATCTGAAATAGAACATACTGGAAAATAGGGGAAAACATCCAAGGTAGTTTGCCGAAGGCACAGTGAAGTTTCTAGATGTTTCCATTGCTTTTATCATATTTTTAATTAGCTTCCCTTTAAAAAAAAAAAAAGTTATTACAACCATAAATATGTAACAATTGCTTCTAAGCTGTCTATTATCACTCTATGAATTGAAAAATATATGGACCTAGACCTAGAGGTCTGTGAAAATATCTACTGATTTCTTTATAGTAACCAAAGACAAATTACAAGAACTGAGAGGAAAAGACCAAAAAGCAAAATAATTATAATACTGTACGCTTTTCTCTTACACTTGCATTTTAAATTCTGCATGTGGAACTGACTATTTGGTGTCAAAAGGATACAAATACAATAAAATGAAAAGGTAAAAAAATTATTAGAGTTGTAGTAAAATTTCCATATAACTAAACGGACAAAGGCTTCTTATCCTAAGAAAAAGCAGCTGGGGAAGATTTTGACAGACATGTACATATTCCTGAAAGAGAGAAGAAAGAACAATTGAAGTTCTTTTTCAGAAAGCACATATTGTAATCCTATGAACTCACTCTTGCAAGATGCTTGAGATACCAGAATAAAAGAAGGCTAATCTTCAGCTAGTGAGGGAATGACAGAAAAGCACAGAGATATTGAATTGTTTTAGTGTTGCTACAACTCCCAACTCATGGAGAGCTAAAAACTGCTGGAAACTAGAATTTAGCTCTAGGAATACAATGATGCTTCTAATTTTACAGTTTTTTGTCTGTGATCAGTGAGACGCACAGCTTTCAGTACCGATGCTCCTGTGGATTGACCTCACATAGTCTTAGTTTGGCTTTGTTAATGGCAAAAAAACCAAACTACTTTGATAAACCTTCTCCTCACGTATAGACTGTCATGTGTCTATAACAAAATACAGGATCATTTTGTGTTAAAGAGTAGTTTCATTCAGCAGTGCTTTAATCATTTTACCAGTATCCTAAACCTTACTTTCTAATTTTATTTCATAGTGACACCAAGGTTGAAACCCCCCCCAAAAAAAAAAAAAAAAAAAAAAAACAAACAAAAAAAAAAACCCCAAAAAAAAAACCTGCTGGAATTTAATCAGTCTGTATGAGGACAGAACACAGAAAAACTCTTGGGTCATATATAAAGAAATATTATCTATATTCTGGTCAACAATTTAGAAAATTATTTAGAAAATAAATATTCTGAGTTTATGTTGGTTGCTCAAAATTCAAGAAAAATAAAGAATTAAATTTTTAGAGAATGTTCCTAATGCCTTCATAAGCAGTTAAAACCTGTTACAAGATCCAATGGAAAACTCAAGTGCTACTTTGCAACATTCACAATGGTGAATGATACAGCTACATGATGCATGCTAGACTCAGAAGCTTGTTTTTCAGGTTACCTAAGTCTCATAATGACAAGAAGATACAAAATGATGTATCATAGAATAGAATCATAGAGTATCCTGAGTCGGAAGGGACCCACAAGGATCAAGTCCAATTCCTGGCCCTGCACAGGACAAACCCAAGAATCACACCACGTGCCTGAGAGCACTGTCCAAAAACCTCTTGAACTCTGTCAGGCTTGGTGCTGTGACCACTTACCTGGGGAGCCTGTTCCAGTGTCCAGCCACTCTCTGGGTAAAAAACCTTTTTCTTATATCCAACCTAAACCACCCCTCACCCAGCTTTGTGCCATTTCCTTGAATCCTCCTCCAATCGGAACAGACTGAGCAACCTCAGCCACTCCTAATAAGACTTCCCCATCAGACCCTTCACCATCCTTCTAGGCTTCCTTTGGACACTTACTAAGAACCTACTGTCTATTTTGTGTTGTGGTGCTCAAAAGTGCACACATTACTCAGGTTGAAAGTAGCACCAGTGCAGAGCAGAGCCGGGCAATCGCTTCCTTTGACCATCTGGTGATGCTATGAAATCATTTAGCTAGGAATATGAAGATTAGAAAACAGCACTTAGAATTAAATTCTTTCTTGTCTTATGGTAGCTATCCAAAAACATAGAGAGAAGAAAACAGGAAGACTCTTGAATTTTGTTTTCTTCTGTAGGTGAGTACTTCAGTGACAAATAACATGTCAGATGAGACTGGTTGAGATATCATTTTTGCAGTGATTGCTTCAACCCTCTGAGAGTCCAAAGTTCTTATTAACAAACTGACTACATCCTGGAAATTAATAAGGGGTTGCAAAGCAGTTAGATAATTATAGCTATTTTAGCTCTCTGACTCACAGGAAGACCAAGTAGCAAACTGACACTTCCTAAATTATGGCTTCACATAATGGTAGGTAGACTGGATAATTATGGCTTCACATAATGGTAGGTAGACTGGATAATAAGCAACATGCAGGAACCATAGTGCTGTCCCTTATTTTCATGTCATTTGAAAATCAGAATCAGCTTTAGAGAAGCTGTTTCTGTGCAACTGAAAGTGAAAATAAAATTTTAAAGACTGGCCAGCAGAAACAGAAAGAAACCCAAATAGGGAAAGAAAAACAAACAAACAAAAAAACCCCACAAAAACCCCAAACAAAATAAACCAACAACCACAACAACAGGAAAAAAAAAACAAAAAACAAAAAACAAAACAACAAAAAGAAATAAACTGCAAGGCAAGCCTGTATAGCCATGTGCCCTGTCTTTGCCTATGGAAATCTTTTGTAACTTGTTCTGTTTGGTTTCCCACGCCCAACCTCTTCAGTCTTCTCATGTTCTTTCAGATTCATCTTGACCATCACTCCTTTGTGTGTTATTACTTGAAACCAAATCAAAATCTACAGTCTCTAGCTCTAAAGCCTCCAAGTGTCTCTGCAAAACTCCTGCTACACTTTGGCACTCTATAACACACTACTCTTCCTAGCAAAAAAAAACCAAAACAAAACAAAAAAAAAACAAAACAAAAAAAAAAAAAAAAAACAAAAAAAAAAAACAAAAAACAAACAAAAAAACCCCAAAAAACCCACAAAAAGCAAAACAAACAGAAAAAAAAACCCCAAAAAACCCCAAAAAAACCTAAAAACCTAAAAAACCAAAATCCAAAATTGCTTAGACCAGAGAATCAAATGTACTTACTGCAGTGATCACAAATGTCCAGAAACTGCACAGCTTTTCAGCTTTTTTAGTTGATTGGAAAGAAAGGCAGTTACACTGCAATATGAGAAACCTCACAGACTTGGACAATGTCTGTGCAATAGGGACAAAGAATTATTTAAGAGTATTTTTTAGAACTAAAGTTCTGAACTATTTTTATAGCAGCTAGGCCTATAAATGTAATATTCCACTGTTACCTTTCTTTTTTTTTTTTAATTGCTACTAAAGATACAGCAATAAAAAGTCATTCAAAAGCTGGAGAAGAAAATCACTGAATGCTTTAACAATACTGAGTATTGTTAAAAACTGAGACCTGTCAATAAGAGGCTGATTTCTTTTGAAAATCACACCTTTAATTGCAGCATTATAGCTCAGAGGATTTTTGAAAATTATTCTTGTCAGCCACTTTCCACACATGAAGAATTGTACATCAAAAACAGATTACAATTAGTTTTGCATCAGAAGTGATTTTTGCAATACAGTTTCAAGCTGATGTATTTATTCCCTTTCTTATGCCAAAGAGGAAGAAGTACCATTCCTGGAGGTCTTGGGTTTTGAGAGGGTTTGAACCCTTACACAGGGATAATGAAAAAATCCTTACTGTAATTCACATGAAGGAGAGGAATCATGATGTCTCTGGTGCAACAGAACAATGTCTGCAGTCTCTGTCTTTAGAAATGTTGCTGTTTTAGAGGGAAGAGAAGGAAAAAGCTTTCCTGATGACTTAAGGGTTTTGTTTTTTTTTAATTTTAAAGTCATGTTAATAGCTCTCTGACTTCTCCAGCAATGTGTTTTCTAAAGGTGCTCAGCCAAGAAAGTTATTTGATTGTTATGTTTTCTTAATTTTGAAAATCCTATTAAGAGCTTATGGAAAGTTTAAATGAATTATTCAATTCTTCTGGTTGAAGATTCTATGATCTCCCTAGAAAAGATGGCAACCAAACTTCTGAATGTGAAAATATTGAACACCTCTGTGTGTCAGTAAGCCACTCCTCTCCAAGGCTCTCTCTTTTCTTGAAAGGAAAGGCCAGCCAGCCTGTTCACACTACTCTCAGCAGAAAAAAGGCTTATTTCTTACATATCAAATACCTTTTAGAGAAAGTGTATGCACAATTCACCATCCACTCCAAAGGTGCTGATATTATGCATCATTTGGGCATAACTAATTAATTTCTCTGCTATGCTTCTCTGCCTGAATTATTTTTAGTCTCCCAAGAGTTTATAATTTGTGATTTCACACTTTAAAAAAATGAAATCCTGTGACAGTTTAGATCTTATAATTTGGGATAAATATCTTAATGTTCTAACACCCAGAGAAGTGAGACAGGACTTCGCAGGCAAAGCCCAGCAGAGGAATCCACATACTCCAATGGAACTGGCATCTGGTAGATAAAACATTTATGTATCAGCTCTCCTGCCCTAACTTGCCTAGGTTAGAGACAGTTCACCACACTCACTTGAAAAATAATGTTTCAGTATTTGATAATTTCCAATGTAGCAATTCATGTTTTTCCACAATGTGGAAAAACAACTTCCATTTTGACAAGAAGACAATGTCACACAAGTTGTTTTTGTCTGAAGGGGCTTTACAACAACTTAAATCTGTCAGATTCATTAAGGATTTTGAATGAGAATCTTGATTCTCTCATTTTCTGTGACTTAGACTTCATGGTAGGTGAAGGCTTAAATTATTATAACAAGTGACAGCAAAGAAGTAATTTGCTGTGCCTCATTCAATGAAGTTTACTAGATAAAAAGACCTACTATTTTAAATTTTCTAAAAATTTTCTGATCATCTTGAGGAAATCTACCTTGTCCTGTGGCTTATCCAGGAAGTGTTATCTTTTTGTACGCTTGTTTCATCTGAACATGAGAAATGATACGTACAGGGGTCTAACAGCCTCTGCTTTGGAGCCATACTGGATTGATAGTTAATAGGTGGAGATATACAGGGTGTGAGTTGACTACATTTTCCGAACATATTTCCACTTTTGCATCCTTTTAGTTTTGTTTGAGGCTAATAAGTGGGCAATAGCTGTTCAAATGAATACCTTGATGGGAAGCTGAAATGAAAATAGAAAGTCCATTAGTGTCACCTGTTCCATTTTTCCTCAAATATGATCAGACAAGGACTTAGAAATCAAGATGCAGGTGTATTTTCTTTCTTTGCAAAGACAACAGTGAGAATGTAGATGGCAGTTTGCAAATGGAAGTCTTTCAGAGGTTATTGCAGATTCTGATCTTTAACCAGATATTGCCATTTCACATGATCTGCACATTAATTTGAAATGCAGTAAATAAGCAGTTCTGTTATAGTTTTATTTTATTTCTGGTTTATTTTGTTTCTTTGCTTGGTTTTTTGCTGGATAGCAACTTTTACTGACCTTTGCAGAGCAAAGGCAGCCAGGTGCAACCACTTCCAATAGACTTGGACTTCTACAAGAATCTTGAGAAAGATTTCTTCTTTCAACCCCTAGCTCTCCCTTCTGCTGCTCAAATTCCACACAAATGGAGAAGTTTTAAATTCTTTTTTACAGTCTGGGTTGTGAATTCACTTCTGTCTGTATTACCACAGAACCTCCTGTGTAACCTCTACATTCTGTTTCAGCTCATTAAAATTTCAGAGGCTCAGAATAACTTTTTTTCTAAAATTTGGTCTACTAGTTCAATTCATCAATTTCATTATATGCACATTCCAGATGAAGAAATGACACTAATCTCTGCAACATGTGCTTTGCAACATTTACTGTTTTTTCTTGTATAGATACTCATTACGGACAGTTTGTCTACATTAGTCTTGATACTGTTTGAGCATTTCTTTATCATAATTTCATTTATAATTTAATTAAATTCAACATAAGAAAGAATATTTCTTAAATGTACTTAAGAGATGAAAGCATTCTTTTGAAAATATTACTTATTTTAAAAAGACATAAAAAATATTTTAATATCAGGTTATATAACCAAATGCAGGGGAAATCTTTATTCTGATTCAAACAAACCTAACTGCTAACAAGCTCAGAGTAAGCATTACTTTTGTAGATACATTAATGAATAGACAATGAAAGTAATTTCTGAAATGCTCACTGTTTCATTAATATTCCATTCTTCATCTTACCTACTGCAATTGTTTTAAGTTTTTAAAACCACATTCAGATAGATGGATAGGAAGATTCCTATTGAAGCATAAGATATTTAAATAAATACAGAAAGAGTCCATCTATTTTAAGAGTAAATTCAATAGTTAAATCAGGCAACACAAAAATTAAATTACTATTAGTAAAATGGTTGGAAAAACATAACATAAATCAAAAACTAACCAACCATAGCTATTATAATTATCTCCAAGTGAATTGCAATCATTTGGAGATTTGATGTTTTTATGAATCATATAATTTGCACTGCCTGTTTTTCAAGTACTTCATCTTTAAAAATGACCACAGCAATGACCTCTCCCAGGAATTTAATCAGAAAAAGGAGATTCTCATGCAAATTGCTTCCACATACATAAAATTATGAAGTCTCCTGGCTTGAGATGTATGGTTGTCTGACTATCTGAAATCATAAAAGAGTCATCTGTTTATAATAATAAGCATCTGTTGCTGCTTACATAGCAAGTGGCAACCAAAATTCTCCTATTGCTCTATCAATGCCAGCTAATTAAATGCCAGGCTCCCTTCTGAGGAAGCACTACTTGATACACTGTGATAACAGGCCTGCTCAGGAAACAGTTTAAATATATTAAAAAAATATAGTTTCCAGTATACACAACCCCATGTACATCCTAATTAGGCTGCACCCTTTAGCTAAGACAGCAAATGGACCATTAGGACTTGATGAACATCACAAAAATGAATATGATGTCCCAATATATAAAATAGTTTTTATTGTTATTTTGGTGAGTATAGATTATCCCTTCTTACCAAGAAACCATGATTATTCAAATGAAGGGTAAAATCTTCCCTAACATACTAGAAGAACAAGAGCTTTGAGAAGAAAATGGAAAGATACTGTAAGGACCAGAATTTCTAGGGTGGAGAACTATTTGTTTTAAGAGAATCTGGGATCACATCAGATCCCATTCATCAGTCTTTTCTGCTGTTACAATTAAGATAGATTTATATACATTTACCACTGTGATGTTATTTGTTGACTTTATGATAGACTTTATGTCTATAGAGAAAACTAGAATGTTTCTTTGACATTGTATTCAGATAGCTCTGTCCCACAGAAGTGCAGGTTAATTAGCTGGATGGAACTCCCACCTCAGCATTTGAAGGAGAAATCAATCTTGCATAAATATGAAAGAGGTTATATTAGAAACCTTTAAATGGATATTACTAAACCCAAATTTAGGACTCTGAGAATGATTTCCTTCCTTTGTATGCAATAGCAGTTCAGCAATGCAGAACAAAAATGGAGAGGGCTCCATATCGCAAAGAGGTCAGTCCAACAAAAAGTGGTTGTGTTTTTGTATCTGATTTTTCAGGGTTTATTTGAAATACCAATAAATTTTCATTGATGAGAATTTTTGAGCATATGCATGCAAGTATTAAAGCTAAAATAAAACTAAATGTTAATTCCAGCTGAGCCACTAGGCTGCTTTGCTGAAGATTAAGCTTTATTAAACTTACTGAAAAATAATTACTTTAATGTATCAGTTACAGTCTTTAACATATCATACAAATTCGTGGATAAAGCACTGAAAAAAGCCTACTATCAGGACATGGCCATGGCCCCAGGTCTCCCTGTGCTCAAGAAGCATTTGTCCAGTGAACTTAGGTGTGAAGTCTAGCTTGTAGATTGCCTTGCATAGAGTCAGGAGTTGGACGCAGTGATCCTCAAAAGTCCCTTCCATTGCAGGATTTTCTATGATTCTAAGTGCAAATTTTCTGCTTTTTAGCACAAAACACAATTGTTTATAATAAAGTTTTATTTCATATTAAAACATAAATTACTATTTTTTCTCTCTGTGACTTCTAAATTTGATTAATTACAATAGATGATACTTCATTGAATGTATTCTCCAAACTGTTTTGTGAACTTGTAACACAAGATAAATTTAAAAAAAAAAGATGATTATAAATAAAATACTGTGATATTTAAAAGCAAGCTATCCTAGAAGGCAGACTTGACAAGTATTCTATGCTCTTATTTCCCAGAGGTATTTAATATCAAAGTAGATTTGGAATGTCTCCTTTGGTACCTTTTAATATATTTAATAAGGAAACAACTAAGCTTTCACTTTAAAAGCTGTAATGAATTGATGATTACAGAAACAGAGATGTTATACCTTGAGAAATTCAAGTTTCCTTGAATTTATTCTGACATCAATAACAACTAGTTTTTTCTCTAGTCATCAGCAAGCTCCTGCCAAGTGTTAGCAAATGAGATGCTGACAACAGAAGAAAAAGCTGTAGGAATGGATCTCTCATATTATTGGCTTATTCATATCTCAGTTAAGCTTCCTGTAAAGTAATTAAACAGTAAAGCATTCATCTAGAGGATAAATCATTCCTGCAAAACAGCAAGATGAGAGCAGAAGGAGAAAAGGAGGGGGTGAATGCTAGATAAATGTGGTTTTTTTATTCTTATTTTTATTATGCATTAGGTGTTAAAAAGGATTATGGAAATGAGATGGAATAGAGATGAATGCTCTGTTCTTATGTTGAATGACTTTCAGTACAGGACTTTCAGCAGTTAATGGAGCTGTTTATCACATCAGAAGGTCACATGAAACATGGCCTTCGGAAGGCTTCAGAACAAAATGCACTATATATGTTAAAAATGAAAACAGACCCCCACCTTCAGTTCTGTTTTTTTTTAAATTCTAATGTTGTCATTTAATGTCAAAGGAGAAATAATCATAATGATCATGGCAGCACTACTGAAATCAGAAAGTCATTCAGTATCTGCCACAATTCTCTGCAATATAATGAGATTTTTATATAAAATAGTCTTGTGATAAGAATTAGATCAAGGAATTTTGGGGAGGGGGAAGAACGTATGGCAAAATAACAGTATATTTCAAGTAAATTTTCAAGATTATTTTTACGCTGTGACAAATAATATCAGAAGTACTTACTCCAAAGCATTCACCATAAGACTTCTGCACACACAAAGATGGACTACTTGGTGACATGTGAGACAGATCAAAGTGGAATTCCTCTGTTGTTTCCAAGAGCAGGCACCACACACCTTGAGTAGCTTCTCTATACTGCACAGCTATGATTTCCCTGCTGAACCAAATCCAAAGGTTAGACCAGACCTTGTGCCCATTCTGATTTCAGTGCTGAAGCTTCCAACAGGGACAACCCTGAAGCAGACAGGCTCTTACTGATAGGGTCAGGAGTAACATGGCAAAATCCATCCCACACATCACCAAAAGTAACTTTGAAATATGTGAATCCCACTATAAAACAATACAACAGAGCTCCTAGAAACTTCACAGAATACTCAAGAGAGATGATAGGGCATTGCACCAAGTGCACTGAGCTGATTATCAGCTCCCAAGGTGGAAGATTGTCAATAAAAGAGGTATACCCTTTTATTATTTTCATAATTTTCTTAATGCTCTGCCAATGCCAGTCAATGCCAATGCCATGGCATATATCTGGCAGGCAGGATGTGCTGATTAAGAAAAAGAAATAATTACCTTAGGGTTTTGCCTTTCCCTCATCTTACTGATTTCTAACAGCAGTGTCTGCAGGTAAATTGTGTAAATTAAGATTTTCTGCAGTTTTTTCTGAGATTGACAATACTGAGAGAAACTTGGAGTGGGATTTGTTGGAAAGGAAATATTTTGACAAGCATTCCAGGCTGAACAGTTTCTCTTGGGAAGAAATAATGTTGCCAGTGAATATCAAATTGTAAGTTCTTCTTCTCCCTCATGGAATCTTTCAGTCAGTCTTTTGTCAGAGAATCAGAACTATCCTTTTTTTATTTGCTTCTATACCCATAAGCAGTTTTGCCTACAACGAATACATATGCATTTCTAAAATAAGGTCTTTTTTGCAGTTAAGGTGTTTTTATCTCAAAATAAATCAAGTCAGTTTTGACATGCATTAAAACCTAAGATTTCTTTCCTAAGAATATTTCAATTTGTACTTTAAAAAAAAATCCCAAAACTGATTGCTTTGGTCTTTTCCTAGTGGATTCTCTGTTGAATGTAGATTAAATTCTGCAGCTCTGCATTTGAAGACATAAAGTTATTGAACTGAAGGATGACAACATTCTGTTGTTCCTGACCTTGTCATTTCAACAGGAAGTTATATTTCACTGAGCTTGTCCTTAGGGGCTATTTCCTAGGAAATGTTTGGTGGTTTTGTTTTTGTTGTTTTTTTAATATTATGCTAATTAGCACCTGCAATTATCTTAATTTTCATCACATAACAATGTTTAGCTACCTTCTCCATTTTGCAAAGGTTTTCCAAATAGCAGGCAATATCATGAGCTGAGAAGTCAGCTTACTGTTTGATAAGTGTTTATGAATTTAGGGACAATGTTTGCCCTGGGGTTACCCAACCATGAAGCTAACAAACTAAAAGTCAGCAGGAGTCACAAGATCCTGGTTGTGTTCACAAGCCTCAACAAATAACCTTTTTGCCTGCTGTAGACAAGTACTGTCATGTTTCAAATGCAGTTCCCTGTTAAAGATCTAATTAACAAAAAAGGGAAAAAAAAGCAAAATAAAAAGCAGAAAAAGAGCCATTAACCCCCTGGGCCTTTACTAACTTCTTCACCCCTTTTTTTAGTTGAAATATTATCCCTTTCTAAATCATTTAATGATGGACACTTATTATGCCTCTCAACGAGACACAGTTATTCCCCCAGGTCAGGAGGGAAAACTTCCACCTTCAAAGCCAGCATACAACATTTGCCACTTCCTCAATCTTTGGGCTGATCAGCAATAAAATTTAGTTGTTCTGTCCAGCTGCAAGCTCAAATATATTTTCATAAAAGATCTCAAAGACATTGTCTTCTTTCCACTGTAAACAGTAACCTGTCCTCTTTCTGTGTATTCAGCTGCCTTAGGTACTGCTCAAGTCAGCTTCCATCAGACACCATTTCTTTTAATTAATATTTCTTTATAATATAGCCAATATTTTAAACCTTGCCAACAGACTGAAATGTAACTTCTCTTGGTTGAAGACATTAGGTTTATTATTCTATTTAAAAGATCATAGAACAACCCAGGGAGGGTGTGGTTTTACTACTTTTAAGTGCTGATGAGAAGTAAAAATTAATCTCAACTGGAAGTAATTCATTCTTATTTTAAGAACATCAGCTTTTGCGTGCATCTGCCACATTTTGAAGCAAGTATTTTCTTTTCTAGGAAATCCTGCAATAGTTCTAAGTGTAAGAAAACAAGTGAAAACTGCCACAGAGCCCAGGTGACTTCTTTCAAGACTGCATTCCCACCCATGAAAACTGGCCTTTGAACACCAGACTGTTATGCTGGAGCTATGTCAGAGTAGTTGTGACACTTAAATTTTAGCAGAGAAAACACTAGGCCCTCCTTTGAGGCATAGAAACATCTATCTCCTTTTCCAAAAGGCCTTATGCCTATGCAAAAAAAAACAGTTTCCTGGGCTGCAAGCACAGACTGTTACTGAATTCCCACTACTTTTAAGAAAACAGTATTTCTTTCCTTTCACTTCTGCTATGGATATCCCTCAGCTTATATTTGGCACAATACAATTTTGATTCCTTTTTCATTTTTAACTGGTGCTATTATATGAAGAATTTCATGGGGAAATCTTTTTCCTTTATTGGACAAGAATGAGTTTCTATGATGCTACTATATTCTATTGATTGAGCAATTACTTCAATCAGAAAAATCGGGGAAAATCTAAGGCAGAAACCCCAGAGGATTAAATCATACAAAAAGATATTGTTATGGTAATGTTTTAGAGGCAAGTACTGTGCACCCACTTAACACCTCTGGAAACCTTCCCAGCCCTTGTCAACCTCAGTTTGATTCCTGCCTTCTGCTTCCATCTACAGCTTAACTGTCTCAGGGTGCAACTGACAGCTTTGTGTCTGACAGTGAGCCAGCTGTGCTGCAAGCAGCCTCAGAGCCTCTCAAGAACCCAGAGGTTTGGGTTCCAAACCTGCCAAAAAACCTTCAGTATTTCTTCTCCATAGTGAAAAATCCAAGGTAGCTACAGTGAACTTATTCTACAACCCCTCACTGAAATGAAAGCATATTATGCTGAACTAGATAGCAAGCAGTCAGTACTCAGAGGATTTGTTGTGCCTCTACTGGTGCTATATCAGGGCCATGACAAGATAGCTTTGCTAACAATGTTTCTTCACTGTAAATACTTAAAATTTATAAGTCAATTCCACCTCAACATAGCCCAATTTCTATCAGAATTAAAAGTGTCTTATGAAAGCCTAGCACCTTCAGGCTATATTAGCTGGCTGGAAAGGACATGATCTGTAGTAGTCACCACATTTCTCACAGAGAGGCTGAGCAAGGCCAGACTTCCATCTGAAACTCCATTATGTGCACAGTTTAATTTAAAAAGTAGCAGTATTTCTGCTGTGTGTTTTCTGACCCTCATTGCTACGTTGTTTGTTTCCAGGCTGAATTGTTTTTATTGATTTTGTGTTGTTTTGTCTAATGAATTTTATTTTAAACTCCTCTGAATATGATTTCTCACCCTTATTCCTCTGCTGTAAATTCAGTTGCAGGATGCTTACTCTACCAATGGATCAATTATTTTAAACATCAGAGAAAAGGGTCTTCTCAGAAAATTTGTCCCTCATACCTTAGAGGTGTCCTCTGCCTTTTCTTCCTCCTGTCACTGCCTATTCAACACCTTTATGTCTTGCTGTGCACACACTCCCCTTTGGAACATACTTTTTAAAAATGTACTTTGAGGATAAGATATCTGGGCAGAATCCACTTCTTCTGGCATTTACTGTGTAGTTGACATAGTTCACTAGATACAGATATAGACAGACAGACAGACAGACAGATAGATACCCCTGATAGTTTAAAAAGCCATCTATGGATGGTTTAAGCCATTACACTTCAGAAAGGGTTGTCAATCTGGTTTGATTTATCAACTGCATACCTAGAAACAAAGAAACAATCGGAACTCTGGCAAAGCTATGGTTTGAACTATCATCTCCCTCATGAGCCCATTAAACTCAGGCTACAATGCAGTTTACATTGTTTATGTTACCTAAAACTAACAAGATTTTAAATTATCTTGGTATCAGCAATCAAGTAATTCATCCTTTCATCTGTTCTTCCCAAATTTTAGAGCTAAAGGTAATCTGTGTTGAAGGCAAAAAGATTTTTGTGGCTTTAGTCCCGGGAAGCTCTCATTTGTTAAAAGCTACACAGGGAAAATAATCCTGATGTTTCCTGGTAATGACATATGACTGCATAAAACAAACCTTATGACACACTAAAACTTTATGATACACTAAAACCTTATGACACACTAAAAATAATTTTTCCTCTCCCTTTTACATCAGCAAGCCCTAAGAAGAAAATATAACATAAGGCAAAGAAAACTGGTATTTTTTTGCTTTAGTTTAATCACCAACTCTAAGCTGATTTTTGGTCTAAAACCTCTGCTAGGAATGAAACATTGCATTTAAGTCAGATTACATAATAGAATTACCAGGTATTTTTGTTATTCAGCTTCAAAGAGTGTGTATTAAAAATTTACAATCAGTAAAAACATTAACCATAAGATTTAATCAAGACACACCTATTTTAATGGTCATAGTGGCGATAAAACAGATTTTCAGAATGTATCAGAACAAAGACAGGTAAATCTTATTTCCCATTAGTTTGATGAAGCAGGCATGATGAACACTAGATAAAAAGTATTGTACTAAAACAGCCTGACTTGACAAGGCTTGCCTGCAAGGTGCTGCTGTTATGACTGTCCATTTTCTGTACATCTTTGACAGTGACAATTGGCTCCATTTTTCACTCTTTATACCTCAGAACCCAATAAAGACAATGGACTCAGAAGCATGTAAGCACTAATTTCCATATAATTATATCCAACTGACACAATTTCTGTTTGCAAAATTTATTTTGCCAGTCAGTTTTATATGCTGCATGGCATACATTCCAGAAGCAGATGTGGACACAGTCATGAGTTTGCTTTATTTCTTTGGCTTGTGTGAGGGTGGATTTCTTGTCCTCTGTTCAATGACTTTGCTGCAAGTGGCTAGTGTAGAGCACAGGGGCTGGGATGTGCCTGTGCAGTGTGCACTCAGGTATCTTTCTTCCTGAAGCAGGCACAACATAATGCTGCCCTTGGACTCCTCAGGAAGGACAACATGATAGACAGCACTAAGGAGCTCACTGAACCACAGCCTGATGTCATTTATAATTACATGAAAATTTTGCTTCCACTTGGCTATAGAATAATAAAGTATTTTGCCTGCATCTGGGTTTTCAGTGGTTAATTAGTTCAGATACATATTTTAGATGTGTTTTCTGCTTCTTGTTGACACACTCTAACACACACCACATGGTTCATTTTCACAGGAACATTTTAACTATTCTTCATATTTTTTCAGGTCTTAACTCCAAAACAGTTGTTTTATTTTGCTTTACTCTATCTGCTTATAGACAACCTCACCCTGTCTCCACAAGGAAAAAAAAAGTCTAGTTATGGCATAGCTTCACAGCATCTTGTCAAAAGAAATTTTTTGCTGATACAAAATTATTTCATGTGAGAATAGATGAATAGAAATAAAAATACATTCAAGATCCTCCATTCATCACATTTAGGCAAAATATCACATGGTTTTGATGACTACATGATTTAATCCTAGTCTCAGCAATGTTATATCAAACTATAGTCTATAGAGAAAGGAATATGTTTCATAGACTGATGGTGTATATTGTGTTTATTGTGTTCTTAAGGAAAAGAGGGCTCAATGCTAATGTATGACCTAATTAACTCTAAAAGTGTTAAAAACATTTTATCTCTGTAACTTTACAGAATTATTTCAGGTCTCAAATCCAAAAGATTGGATAAATTCCTCATAATCTCCCTGAACTAATTGAAGAGTCCATCTCTCATTCAAAATCCAAATACAGAGGAAGAATTTTGCTTACATCATGTTCCTTTCTGCAATCCTCAGTGATGATGGTTAAAAAAATACAATAGCATTGACTGCACTACATGAGTAATATCTCTAGAAGATTAATTATTCTTGAACAATTTATCCATCTCTTGGGTCAAGCAAAGCCATGTCTTCAAGAGTAGGGAAGCAAAGGTCTTTTCCCAACTACACCCTTGCCTTCTTTGCATAATGTTTCTGTGTGCATGGCAGACAGAGGCGTGTGCCTGGTTCTTTTGAAGAACTGATGCACCATTTTGCAAGATAGTTTCCCCTAGATGCTGTCCAGGGTAGGCAAGAGTGTCTACCTACTGGTCTCTGTGTTACTCCCACTCACCTCCCTATTTATAACAGGCCTCACCAGAAGATTCTACAGAGCATTTTGACTGGGGAGGTGCTTGCAGATGTAACAGTAGAAGTGCACTAAAGTTGGGTCCCCAGGAAAGCACGTCCTACAGACACCACCACTATTGACATTGGTAAAAGGCTTGTACCCTGCAAAGTGCATTAGCCTATCCTTGATTCTGGCCACACGCCCCTAGCACTAGCCTCACACAACAGCTCTGGGAGAACACCACATATCCATGCAACCCTCACCACAGGCAGACTTCACTTTTCTGGCAGGCTGAGAATCACAGAAACTCCAACACTAAAATTTGGCATCTCATTTGCACAGAGGTGCAAGCTATTAGAAAGCTATCCACCAATACCTGATACATCAAGATGTATAAATTGAGTAATCTTAGATCTTCATCATGACAGGAGACTGATACAAGAAGCAGATACAAAAAAAACCCTAAAACTGTTTTGAGAGCCAAGAACTTTTATTTCCAAAATGATAAGGCTGTGAAATCCCTGAGCATTAACAACTTCTAAGAGGAAACCCTTCCTCTTTAGAGACCATATCTTTCTAACCCACAGTAACACAAAAATAAATTAACACTACTAAGTTGACATGTTTATAATAGAAGAATTATCACCTCACCTGCAACTATGATTCCCTACAGTATTCCAGTACAATGGTTATTATAGATTTGCCTTGATCCCAAGGCAGGATTTAAACATTACATCAGGTTTAAACATTGATCTGCTAATACCCTTGAAGCATCCCAATCTCTGCTGAGTATAGTATTACAAGCACTTTTAATTCAGTCATGCTGACTTTCCAGCAGTGAACTTAAAAACAACTGAAAATGAACTTTTCAGTGACTAGTTTGCAATTGAAATTTTATTGTCCCTGGTGTTTGTGTGACTAAGAACCTCATCTTGTCAATGCACTGGTTTTGGTAGCACCAATAAAGAGAGTGCTTTTTCAGCTTTGACAGTTAACACCTGAGAGCAAGGATTGAAAACAAAGTGCTTAAAAAACCAAATATATCAGCTTTTGTTTTGAAAAAGAGAAGTATTTCTTATTTCTTATACAGATGTATCTTCCAGGATGTGCAGTTCATTTGTTTCCAGTATTCTTAGGATACTGAAAATACAGTAATTAATCCATGAGCTGAATTAGCATTAAATTTGCATTAAATTCTGCTGTTGCCCTACCCCCACAAAATCCAATAACTGTTGGTGAACACCTTTCTGCACTGACACACATTGCTTAGTTCTTCAGTCTAAGACATATTGGCAGTTCAAAAATCTGATGAAATTAAATTATCAAATCATTAGTTCGATTAATTCCATGAAAAAAAAATTGAAGTCAGTAACATACTTCATCTTTAAGAATAAAGCTAGAAAAGCAGAGGGACCATCCTTGTAAAAATATTTTTGGAAGATGCACTACACATATTATGTTCTTTTGCTTTTTCATGTTAAAGGAAAAATTCTGTCTTAAATTGTGCTAACAGTTAGTTTTAATTTCAGTTAATAATTTAAGGCCAACATTATAAAATATAACTTCATGACTTCCTGACAATGACACGTAGGAAAGATGAGTAGGAAGTTTTAGAAAACTAAATTAAAATGAGAGATCCAGCATTTTATGATCATTGTGTCACACATGAACTGCACAAATCTAGAGACTGTCAGTTTGACGAGATCCCACTATAGTGAATCTTTCTTATGATTTATAAAGTGTTGGAACAGGCCTGAAAGTGCTGAAAATACTTCTACAGCAGAAAGGATCTTTAAGCTAGAAATAACTTGCTGATTAATGCTCACAGGAGAATGAAGGGGAACTTCCAGAGCACATGGAAAGAGGACCCTGAAAAGAGGGCCCTGCCTCCTGCTAGATTCACTTTGTCCAGCAGGAAAACGAGTAGAATTTTAATGGAAGGAGATGTGAGAAAGAAAACAATTCTTTCTACAGAAGGAATTAAAAAAGATTGGTTTTCAACACAATTTCTGTTCCGAAATCCTCCCAGACAGTTTGAATCATATTCCAGCTAAATGGGGAAAGACATTATTGCTTTTTTAAAAAATGAGACAGTTTGAAGATTTTAACCCTTTTTTTTGAAACTCAAGAAAATATAATAAGTATTATAAGAATTATAGGTATTCTAAGTATTCTAAGTATTCTAAGTATTATAAGTATTATAAGTATTATAAGTATTTCTGGGATTCTTCACAGTGTTGTAGATAATCCCTTTGTCCCTACATAGAAAAGGAATTTTGGGGAGTCTGGAAAGCTGAGTTTGTTTTCTACTATTGCAGTTTGGGGATGAGTAAAAATGCAGTCTACAATGGATACAACAGGAAAGCTCCTGAACCTGCATATACTTAGCATACAAATATTCTGAATTAATATTCATCTACTGTTCAATGGAACAATAGCTTCTTCTATAATTTAACAAGAAGAAAAACCTCATGGGTTGATTTCTAACACTACCTCTCCTTAAAGAAATTGAGAAAGAAAACAACCCACATTTTCACAAAGTCCAACCTACATCTCCAAAGCTACCAGTGAAGCACAGACAAATGCACACCATTGAAGTAAAACCATCTATCCTTTCTAATATATGTATCTAAAGCTGAGAAGAAAACAAGAGAACTAGAAAAGCAGTCTTGACTTACCTTTAGGAATCTACCAGAAGAAGCTCCAAACAGGCAGAAGGCTTATACCGATTGAAGGAAAAATTAATACCAGTAGAGACCAGACAACAAATGAGTTTCACCAGCTTCTGGTGAAAGCATTCCTGTGAAATATCCCTCTCTCTGTTCCCAGCCTCGGTAGATGATTTTGTAGAGGTATCAGAGTGCCAGTGACTGAATAACTTGTAAGTATCTTTGAGAGCTGAATTCACTGTTTTTTTGTTTCTGTTTTCCTTAAAAATAAAAAAGAAGGTCAAGTTATACTGCTGCTATCACAGCTGTCATGTGAGGTTCAGATCTTGTAACAAGAGCTCCTGACCTCTGTAGTTTTGTTGGCTCCCCATCAATTACAGCAGTGCAAAATGGAGAGTGAAGGCAAGACTTCAGGTGAAATGGTTTTCTCCTCTTTCATACAGATCCTAAAAATAGTCTGTAGAGCCTTTGCTTTATGCTTCTCAGGTGCTGTTAAGTAGACCCAAAGCTCTCCAGAGTAATAAACTTTCTAAGACATCATCTCATTTATGTAATAGAAATCTATAACCTACATTTTCAGCAGTGCTTGTCTAATGGAGAAAAGCACCCAGAGCCATTGCTATTTTAGGTGACATCACCTGAATAAACTAAGCCAGAAATCCCCAACTCTAGCAGAAGTACAGCAGAGAGTAACAGGAAAATTTTCTAAG